>JARHVA010008494.1:167500-477329 GCA_037957365.1 Torreya grandis | reverse complement strand
AGGAAAGAAACACCTAACATTATTTCTCTTTGTAGTCCTCCTCTAAGCCATTGACATCTTTTGATTTTCATAGACAATACTCATTCATATTAAAACTAGATTGAACCCCTTTTTTGCAAAAAAAATCCAATATATAGAGAGGAGAAGAATAGTATTCATTCCCATCTTGTTTGGAAATATGTATTATCTTCAATGTTTAAGCTCCCCTTTCCGTTAAAAACCTCCTTAGAAGACTTAATACATGATTAAATCATTTCTCTAAAATTTATCAACACCATAATAACAATACCCCATTCCTTTCTATCCAAAGGGGAGAATAAGGATTATATATTTAAAATTTTAAATGTTATCTCTTCTTGAATTCAAAAAATTTCAACCATAGGGAAGGAGTTCCTTAAGAGCTAATTTTCCTAGATAAAACATTTGAGCAGAGATGTCTTAATTAAGGTTTGTTTCTCATGCATTATAATGTTGTTAAAAAAATGAGGAATGAAGGATAATTTTGTCAAGGTACACATATACCATTGTGTGGTTCATATATTACACAAGGCCTTTATAACAAGTTTGGGAAAGTTGTGGTGCTAATGATGTACTTGTGGTCCCCCCTCCTATTTAAAACATTTTTAATATAAAATTTCATCCCATATACACTTATTACACCTATAAAAATTTTCATGCAAGATATAATATATTAAATTATAATATCAATGTATCTAAATATAGTTATGTAAGTCAAATAATAAAGTTGATAGTGTAGATGCGGTACTAGAGTTTCCATTTCCAGATGCTATAAAGAATAAAAAGTATATTTTACCAATTAAAGAGGATTATATACTGAAGGATATAAGAAATGGAAGAAATCAATGAAAGGGTTATTCAAATGAAAATTGTGTGGCTTATGTTTCTACAAAGTACTTTGAATATTCAGATTCATTTGAGATCACAATTTCTATTTCGCCTTGATACAAGTGATGGGGGAGATTTGATGGTGGTTAACAAAAAGAGGAAATGACACTTTGAAAAGGATATTGAACAATTTAATATGACCCTTTGATCCCTAAAAAGTAATTGTTTGGAAAGGACATAGTTTTCTATTTTCATTTTAGTTTCATTGTTGGCTTACAACTAGTTTGTAGCCCTTTGTAGTCTGTCTCATCGACCACTAAAAGAGGTGTATATTTGTGATTTAAATGGTCTATATTTTTATCCACTACTAAATTTAAGGGCACATTTCAAAACCCTATCTTTATCAATATCAAAATTAATATATAGTTATAGAAATTGATGAGCTTTAATATAATCATGTTATTCTAGTTATACCTATGCCATAAATATACATCAAAATATGGTTATCATTATTGTGGAAGTGAGCTATTAATTCACCTTTAAGGCACCCATCTACACAATTTAAGATTATAATAGAAGTAAAACATAAACTATGATTTATATTAAGATACCATTCTAATAGTTCAAGGCATTTTTTTTTCTTTTGTTTTTGACGTGGTATTTATAAATATCTTTTAGATGTGGAAGAATGAAATACAATTCATATTAGGATACACATATGCTAGAGGAAATTTTTCTCATCTCCTAAACTAGATACCCAACTTCTTAAAAGAAGGGCATTTGTCTCTTACCAAGATACCCATTTTATGTAGTAAATATTTTAATTTAAAATCTCTCTCTCTCTCTCTCTCTCTCTCTCTCTCTCTCTCTCTCTCTCTCTCCTCTCTCTCTCCTCTCTCTCTTCTCTCTCTCTCTCCCTCTCTCTCTCTCTCTCTCTCTCTCATCTCTCTCTCTCTCTCTCTCACACACACACACACACACACACACACACACACACACACACACACACAAGGAGAATTTACAATTTACATTCATTTCATGATTAGGAGGACCATTATATCACAATAGGACTTTCATTATTCCAAAGCATTTTATTATTTCATTCAGTGTTAACATCATACATTTTATTAGGGTGACAAATAATAACATGTGTATCTAATTACGTAGGCTACCATTGTAAGCTTATGATAATCATTTTGAACCAATTCAACTGATCACAATATGATTCAATAATGGGTTACTTTATTTTAGTATGAAAAATATAGTTCATAATTGAATCATGACACATTTACCTATGTTCATGTTCATTGATCAATATATTTTACACTTCAATAACTATGATTTTATCCCAATCATATCATAATTATGGAAGAGATATAAATAAGTAAAGAGAGTAGTAGCTATAATGTAATCAACCACTATTAAATATAATTTATATATTTAATTATGAATGCTAAAAGTTGTTCATAACAAGATAATAAATGAATGTGTAAAACATTAAGATTATTAATTATACCTCTCCATTTTAAACAAGACAAATATTATTGGCATATAATAATATAAAATAACCCTCAAGTTGGGTGATAAAAATAATTAATAATCATTTAGATTCAAGTAAATGTAGTAAATCACCAAATTTTATCCAATCTATTGGCAATGAGAAGATGTTACTACTAATACATTAAAAATTTATTTTGGGTATAGAATCCCACATCTACCATTATTACTCAAGGCATAAGGTGACATATAAAATAAAATAAAACATGACATCCTCATCCCTTTATATAGACATCCTTCTAGAAGTCATCAGTTGAAAGAGGATTAACCTAAAGATGGCTTATATGACCAATAGTCTCTTATTGTTTACTCTTATGTTTACTTAAGCTTCAAAGGTCAAAACCTAAATTACCTATAACTCAATAAGAATGATCTATCCACACTTGGTAAAAATTAAACATAATCATTTTAATAAATAAAAATTAATGTTACTATCACACGAAGGTTAAGGATAAGAGGATAGATGACATGTCAAAATTTAATTCAACTCAAAAAATAAAAATAAAAAAACTTATCTCAATAGATCTTAACATATGACTAGCTAATGGTCAAGGAGTGTCACGATAAAATAATTTAAGTTACAACATTAATCAAATCATCTCAAAATTTAAATTAACTCAATAACTCAAAATAACCTTATCTCAATAGATATAAACATATGGCTAACTAATGGCCAAAGAGTGTCATGATGGAATAATTTAGGTTTCAGCATTAATCAATTTAATTAGATAGAGATGATTCCTTCTCCAGTTAAAAATGGGCATCCCAAAAGAAAAATTGTCTAACTCAGAAGTATTATTAGATTTATAATATAAAATTAATATAAAACCAATTAAAATATCATTTACTAATTGTGTTACATCCATATTTGAGGCTTATAAAAATTAAAATATGAATGAATATAGTGTTACTTAAATCAAACCTCTTAATTTCATCCTATGGTGACAAGAATAAATTTACAGTGGAAAATAAAATCAGATTGAGTTGCATAATATGCATCTTTTTTATATCTAATGATAGAGTAGAATCATCAGATGATGATGCCCTTCCTAAATGTAATGAAAAAAAAACATTCTCAACAAGAAAAAATTTGATATCTAGGATGATTTATTTTTGAGATTCAAAATGGTATTTGAGATTATAAATATAGAACTTCCATGGCCCAAACAAGATGGGGATTACATTGGACATAATTCACTTATGAGATTAAAGGTTGCATCAATTTTCCTAAAAGAATGGAATGTTCATTTAGAATATCCTTAAAACATTAAGAGCTATTTTGAACTCAACCAAGCAAAAGGTCCCAATAACCACACACATTAATTTCAGATAGAGAATTAAGGTGTCATAACATCACATTAGATTTTGAAAAATTTTACCCATTTTAGTATGTAATCTTAAATAGTTTATAACTAAAGTTTCAAGGTTTAACACATTAAAAAAATTATGATATAATTGATTTGAGAGAGGTCATAAAATGTATTTTTTCAACCTATGACCAAAACTTAACCTTTGGAGTACCAATAGCTATGCACTAGAATATCATTACTTGAGTCTTACATGTCAAGATATGATTGGTTACTTTTAATTTTATAGATTAAATGTTGAACAAATATTTTATACTACATGTTCAGCTTCTGAAGCACTTTAATATTTATACACACCAATATATTCCATCCATAAATCACATGTTAAAAAAAAAACCTAATCAATAATTGGAAAATGTGTTAAAATATTATTTTATTTCTTCCTACTTAACCCAACTAGCTCCAAAACATGGCATATGTTGCCACCAACAAAATTAAATGCAATTTTTTTCAAATTTTAATTTTGGAGACAAATTTTTTTTAGGGGGAGAAAATTTGTGGAGTAGGTAAGAAAGTAAGTAGAAAATAAAAAGGAAAATGCATGCAGTAGTAGTGAGTAGAAGGAGAAAGTGCAATAGTCTGAAAAAGGAGAGAGAAGATTCAGGGGAGAATTTAAAATAATAGTAGTCTTTATAAAAGAATAACACAGTAGATGAGTAGAAAATGTAGCAATAATAGTATTCCTTAGAAAGGAACATAATAGATCATCACCCTATCATGAGAATGTAAGGGAACATGGAAAATAGAGTAGCAACAAAGTAAGAGGTGTAGAATAACACAACAGTATATGAGAAGAGAGAGTTACCAAAAATAGTTAAATAAAGTCCTTTTTAAGAGTATTTTATGGGTTAATTTTAAATAGCAGTAGCTGTATTTGTACAAGGAGATCTTTAAATTTAATAGATATCTATTTTTGTTTATTTATTCATACTCTTTCTCTCATGTTTCAGTCTTGTATTTCATTATTGTGTTGTTTACTAGCTTCCCATCTTGGCCTGCATATATATATATATATATATTACACAACTAATAGTGTTGTTAGTTTTCTCCAACAACTTGTATCAAAGCCATTAGTGAAAGGCAGCTAGGTTGCGAGTGCATTCGAACATGGCAGTAAGAAGTTCATAGTATTGGTAGTATCCCCCCATGTTTGATGATAAAAACTATGATGTGTAGAGCATTAAAAAGAAGTAAATATCTAACTCTGAAGATCTATGAGAGTTGGTTGAAGCTGAGTAAAATGAGTTTACAGACATGGCTACCTTCAATGCTTTGACCCAATCACAAAAGAATATACTGAAGGAGAATAGGAGGAAAGATGTCAAAGCACTCAATTACATACAAATGGCTTTGGCTGACTCAATATTTCCTAGGATATCAACAATTATCCATTCTAAGCAATCATGGGATATCTTGAAAAAGGCATATCAAGGCAGTGATAAGGTGAAGCTTGTCAAGTTATATCTCTTAAGAAGAGGCTTTGAGACCTTAAAAATTAAAGAGAATGAGTCAATAAATGACTTCTTCAGAAGAACTATGAACATAGTAAATCAAATTAAGACATGTGGTGATACCCTTAAAGACTATAGAATCATTGAGAAAGTATTGAGGATCCTTCTAATTAGATTTGACCTTATAGTGGTTACTATAGAAGATTAAAAATATTTGAGGCAAATGACGGTTGATGAGTTAATGTATTCTTTGCAAGCCCATGAACAAAGGTTGAATAGGTTAGCCACCTCCTCCCATGAGCAGGCATTCAAGACCAAGTGTAATATAAAAGGAAGGGGGAGAGGATCAAATAATAGAGGAAGAGAAAGAACTTACAATAGTCCAGAAGGTATAAGGCATATCCATCAAGGGTCACATGGAAGAGGAAGAGGAAGGAGCAGAAACCTTTCTAGAGGTGGATCTACACAAAGGTATGATAAGTCTAGCATCTAATGTTATTATTGCAAGAGGTATGGACATTATGATAGTGAGTGTAGAAAGGAGTATGACATGAATAGACATAATTTTAATTTCACTCATACACAAGAGACTGAACTAAATAGGAATGAAAAGGAGGAAGCTTGTTTGTAACATGCAACATTGCTAAACAAAGTGGAAAGGAGACATGGTATTTGGATAATAGTTGTAGTAAGCACATCAGTGGGAATAAAGAGATGTTCAGCCACATAGATGAGATAATAAACTAAGAGGTGAAGATGGGAATTAATGATAAGGTTCCTATCATGGGTAAGGGAAACATTTCAATCCGCACCAAGCAAGGTGACAAAAGACAAATTCATGATGTTTACTATGTACCTAGGTAGAAACATAACCTTATCAACATAGATCAGCTTGTTCAAAAAGGGTACAAGGTCATATTTGAGAATGGTGAGTGCATCACCTTTTTATAGGAGTGGCTATAATAGAAAAATATCAATAGTCAAGATGAAAAGCAATCAGATATTTCCATTGAGAATGTAAAGTGAGCTCATAACAACATTTAAAATAGTAATGGTAGATGAACTTATTCTTTGGTATCTTAAATATGGGAATTTGATCTTTGAAAGGCTAAACCTTTTTCATATGAATCACATGGTGAAGGGGCTGCCCCTTATATAATATCCAAACAAGGTGTGTGAAGGATGCATATTAGGGAAGCAACATAGGAGTGAATTTTCCATGGTTAAGGGATAGAGAGCTAGAGTTACATTAGATCTAATCCATTTAGATTTGTGTGGTCTAATGAAGATCCCATCCCTATTTAATAATGTATATTTCATGACATTCATACATGATTATAGTTGAAATAACTGGGTGTATTTCTTGAAGAAGAAATCAGAAGAATCTGAGACCTTCAAGCATTTTAAGGACATGGTGGACAAGCAAAGTGGCCATTACATTAGGATTTTGAGGATGGATAGAGGGGAAGAGTATATCTCTAATGAGTTCATGAATTTTTACAAGGATCATGGCATAAAAAAAGAATTTGTACCTAGTTATACACCATAGCATAATGGTGTGGCTGAGATGAAGAATAGGACCATCCAAGAGATGGTAAGGATCATGATAAAGGAATAAGGTTTGCCTAATGAGTTTTTAGTTGAGGTTATATCAAAAACCAAGTAATTATTGAATATTTGTCTAGTAAAGAGTGTAAGGGATCTAATCCCCCAAAAGCATGGAGCAATCAAAATCCAAGTGTTGAATATCTTAGAGTGTTCAGTTGTGTAGGATATGCACATGTATCCAAGAAAAAAAGAATGAAGTGGGATGATAAAGGTGAGAAGTGTATTTTTATATGGTATAGTGATCAATCAAAGGCATATAAAATGTAAAATAATATCACCAAAGATCTCATAATTAGTTGGGATGTTCAATTCATTAATCATGAAACTTAGGAAGAGAGACAAGGAGAAGAGCATGTTAAAACAAGGGTTGGTGGACCCTTCATTAAATATAAAATAGCAAGTGGTATAGTCACCAATATACCAACATGGACCCCTATTTCACAAAGGGTTGATTTATCTAATGGCAGTACCCATCATGGAGGTCAAGGAGTTATTCAAGAGTTTACATCCTCCTCCTCCAACTCAAGTCAACATCAAATAAGGATAAGAATATTGCAAGAAGTTTATGAGTAGTTAAGGTATAAAAAGTGAGGATGAAATAATGAATTATGCACTCTTTCTATCAGTTGATTGAATCTACTTTGAAGAAGTAGTCAAGGACAACAAGTGGTGTGAGGATATGGATAAAGAAATATATGCCATAGAGATAAATGATACATGGGAGTTAGTTCACCTACCAAAAGAAAAAGAGGTCATGGGAGTTAAGTGGGTATACAAGACAAAAACTACTTTTGAAGGCAAGATAGAGAGGCATAAGGCAAGGCTAGTGGTGAAGGGATATAAGTAAAAGCTTGGACATGATTACAATGAAATATTTGCACCCATGGCAAGGCTAGAAATCATAAGGATAATCATAAACATTGCTACCCAACACAAGTGGAAGGTGAATCAAATGGATGTGAAGTTGGCATTCTTGAATGGAGTATTGAAAGAAGAGGTCTATGTGGGACAACCACCTAGATATGATATTTTCAAGCATGAGAACAAAGTGTATATGCTAAAAAAGGTATTTTATGGGTTCAAGCAAGCCTCAAGAGCATGGTACAGCCGTATAGACTCATATTTTCTGAGTAATAATTTTAGCAAGAGTGCAAGTGAGCCCACACTATACATCAAATCATGCAAGAAAGGTAGGATGATTGTTGTATTGTATGTGGATGATCTAATATTAACTAGCAATACAAATCAGTCCATTGAATATTTTAAAACAACAATGAAAAATATGTTTGAAATGACTAATTTGGTCTTCTTGAAATATTTTGTTGGCATAGAAGTCAAGAAAATAGATGAAGGCATATTCATATGATAGTTTAAGTATGAAAAAGAGGTTTTGGAAAGGTTCAAGATGTTAGACAACAAGCCTATATTCACTCCAACTGAGACAAGCCTTAAGTTATTCAAAGATGATTGTGGTAGCAAAGTATACCCCATACACTATAAGAGTCTAGTGGGAAGCCTAATGTATTTGAATGTCATAAGACCATAAATCATCTATGTAGTTAGCCTCATATCAAGATTCATGAAGATACCAAAGGAGACACATTAGTAAGCAAGCAAGAGGATATTGAGGTACATAAATGGAACAAAAGATTTTGATGTTTTGGACGCAATAACAAATGAGTTTCAACTTGTTGGTTATATAGATAGTGATTGGGTAGGCAACCTTGATGATCGAAAGAGCACTTTAGGGTATGTATTTCATCTTCGGTCAGGAGCCATATTTTGGGCTTGAAATAAATAACTGACAATGTCACTTTTTATAGCTAAAATGGATTATATAAAAGCTAATGCACCAACACATCAGGTTATATGATTGAGAAGGATACTTTTTGATTTGCATGAGCAAAAACAATGAACTTCTATAGTATATTTTAATATTGTATCATCTATAGCATTGTCAAATAACCTTGTGTTTCATGGAAGGAGCAAACACATTACAATTAGGTATCACTTCATTTGAGAGTTAGTTGAAAATCATCTCATAGAGCTTATTTTTTACAAGTCTGATTAGTAATAGTAGATATTTTTACTAACACATTGTCTATGGACACTTTCATGCACCTGAGAGAAAGATTAGGGGTCATAAATGTAGCATCATTAGGCCTAAATAGCATTATGGTAGATCTAGAGTCTTACAACAGAGCTATAGACTCAAACAATCCAGCTACAAATTGCTACAACACATCTACAGACTCCGTCAGTCTATATATGGACTCCATCAATCTAGCTACAGACTACTATAGCATATATATGGACTCAAATAGTCCATCTACAAACTCAAACATTCCATCTATAGACTATTAGATAAAATCTATGGACTCCATTAGAACTATGGACTCCTACAAAAAATCTATGGACTCCATTAGTACAGCTATGGAATTTCAGTTCTGAACCTTCACACATGCATAAAAAGGATGCCAAATCATTTGGTAAGTTAAAGAGAAGTTATAAAGAGGTTTTAAATACTAAGAAAAGTCAAATTGACCATGGTAGGAAGGTCAAAAATAAGGAGTGTTAAAATATTATTTTATTTCTTTCTACCTAACCCAACTAGTTTCAAAACATGGCATATGCTACCACCAACAAAATTAAATGTAGTTTTTTTCAAATTTCAATTTTGGAGCCCATTTTGTTTTGGGGGAGAAAAGCTAAGGAATAGGTATGAAATTAATTAGAAGACAAAAAAGGAAAATGCACATAGTAGCAGTGAGCATAGGGAGAATGCGCAATAGTCTGTAAAAGGAGAGAGAAGATTCAGGGGAGTATTCAACACAACCGCAATTTGTAGAAAAAGAAACAATACAGAAGATGAGAAAAAAACATAGCAGCAATATCAGTGCATAGAAAAGAATAGAATATATCATCACCCTATCAAGGAAAGCAAGGGAACAAGGGAAATAGAGCAACATCAGAGTAAGAGGTGCAGAACATAGTAACAGTCTGTAAGAAGAGAGAGCTACCAACAATAGTTAAGGAAAGTCCTTTTTTAGAGTATTTTGTGAGTTAATTTTAAACATCAGTAGCTGTATTTATACAAGGAGATATTTAGAGTTAATAGATATATATTTGTGTTTATTTCTTCATAATCTTTCTCCCATGTTTCAGTGTTCTATTTCATTGTTGTGTAGTTTGTTAGCTACCTATTTGGGCCTACATATATATTTTTTCATTTCTCTCTCTTACAAAACTAATCGTGTTTTTAGTTTTCTCCAACAACATGCACAACTATTGGGACATTTTGCCTATAAGTTGTAAAAACCCTGCAGTAGTCAGTGCTTTATTTCTCCCAATTAACTTTTAGAATTTTTTTATATTATGGATCATCAAGATATAGATTCATATTCTATCACATTTATTTAATATAAAAATATAATTATATTTGATAGAATAAAATTTTCATCTTTGTTGGCTCCTAAATAATCAATATGACTTTCAAAGTGTGCTTGTTTTCAAATAGATCTAGTTAATGATGTTAATACAAACTGAATTTTAAAGGTGTGGTATGCCTTACTCAAAGCAAAAAAAATTAGTGAAATTATAAATATAAATATCAATAAATTTTATATCACGAATCTAAACATTAATTAGATCTTTATAAATGTTGTAATTCATAACTTTGAATCCATAGTACCTTTATATATACTGGAAAGATGAATTATATCATGAACATATTGAATTCATATATTTGTATACTAATGGGTAATTAAAAGATCTATAATCTACAATAACTAAAAGAACTATTATGTTAAGTGGATCTATAGATCAAGGTCCATTGGTCCAAAATGAGGATGAGGAAGGAAAATTAAAAGATGAGGCTCACGTAAAATTGAAATGAGATGACAAGTGCTACTTCCTCCATTGATAAAATTAATAAACATTTAAAATTTTATTTTTCTTAGAATTAATATCTTCTGAAAAAATAAGTATAGGTATCAGTTGTAATTGATATATATGTGTGTGATTTTTTAGATCTTAAAGAGAAGAATTTCCAAAAATATATGTAACCAAGGGAAAATAGATTAACATAATGAAATATTTAAGTAATAAGTTTTTAAAGTAACTATAAACCTCAATATTAATCAATACTTCCATAATGATTATAAGGCCACAATTTTACATTTATCAACTCATGAAGAGAATCTAAAATTTTCTCAACTCGACCTTTATAATTAACACGAATCAACAAAATTATCTAACATTTCCCTCAATGTCAAGTTCAGGTAATGAAGATAACTCTTTCCGATGAATCCAGATGCATGTATATCATCATGGCCTTTTATCTCTTGAGGAATTAGACTTCATAACTTTCTCAAATCATTATAGTCTAGGCTTAAAGGCTGGTCAAGATGAGCATACAGATGGCTCTTAAAAAAAAATAAAAAATTAGGGCATATACCAGCGTGTCTAATTTTATTTTCTAGTTACAAAAATGGCACTAAATTCATTTATCCATCATAATGGTTCTTCACACTAAAAAGTAGATATTGGTGCTATTTCAACCCGATAAAGAGTTATTATATTAGTTAACCAATTAATTTACCAAATTTTTATTATTAAAAAACAAAATTCAAGGATAGATCTTATTTTGAATTAAAAAGAATATGTTACATTTGAACAACACCACAAAAATGTTGAAATTAATTACTTGTTCTCAAGTCATATATTTGACAATTCTAGATTCAATCTTTTAAATCAAAAAGCGTTAAAATGATTCTCGTATGGTTGACACTACTCAAATAAATAAACATTAATTGAACACTCATGACTATTCTTATAATTAGGTAATAAAAATTAGAAAGAGATCTCACCAAATATCTGGTTCAATAACTCATTCCGTAGGACACCTATATAGCTCACGTAAGGTGAGATAAATTTTTACCAGTCCTTTACCAGGGTTGACTACTTAAGTCATTTTTATTAGACGTTATAATTTTGTTATTTAGATAAAACTGTTGGTAACCTTTCCCATTCAAGGTTTTATTATTTATAGCATTATATATAAACACATTAATAGAAAAAAATTAAACCACAGATCTCAAAGACAACAACACTTCTTGACTATAAACATGTCTATGGCAAATTATCTGATGGTGAATTAAATTTTTCAATGAAAAGGCCATTATAAAATACTAATTTTCGCTCGTAAGTTCTGGAGATAATAAACTAGGGTGAGCAGCATTTAAATACTGAAAATGTAAAGAAAAATATTAATTCTCATTCACAGATAGAGGAAATTTTGAATAATTAATATATCTTAAAAAAATATTGGAAAATTTGAAAAATATAGTTTTGAAATGTTGAGACCAAGGATTTAGATGACACGGTGGAGGAGGGGGTTGTTTTCCCTCAAATTCCTAAATCATTTGTGGATGAATCCTAGCTTAGATCGTCAAAGGCATTAATAGGAATGTTTCAAGGAAAAATCCCAAACATTTACATATTTAAATAATGGGCTAATTTGAAGTCGAAGCCGAAAGTTCAAGTAGAGATTTCTGCGATGAGTAAGGATTTTTTTTCTTACTTCTTTCTCTAATTGTGAGGATTGCTCAAATGCTTTGATAAGAGGGCCCTATTTCCTACGGGAAAATGATTTATCTATTGAAAAATCTAATCCATATATAGATCTTGACAAGGAAATTTTAATCAAATACTTATATGGGTTATAGTACTAGGTCTTCTATTGAAATTTTTAAAGAAGAGGATTTAACGTGTATTTCCAACTTTTTTGGGTTAGTTTCTGTCCGTTGATCTAGTTACTAAATATAGTATACATCTTGTGTGCTAGATTTTGTGTAAACATATTTTTGAATGAGTTACCTTCCTTTATCAAGTTGGAGTCAAAATATGGAAAAAGACTTCAGATTATAGAATATGAAAAAATCCGCCTTCCAATCTAAGGCAACAAGACGAACACACAAATCACTTTGAGGCAACAATATAGAGGAGGATTAAGATTTGAAATAATTAGAGGATGGAATTCCTATTGGTTTTTTGGTCCAAGATCGTATCCTTCATTGGGATAATGATGGCTTCATAGAAACACCAATGATGGTGAAAGACGAAGATCCAAAAGATATGGATCATAGAGACAATGAAGTCTTGAAAGATAAGGAAAAGAATCAATAATATAGACATCAGAAACTCTAAGTTTTAATTCAAAAATGAAATCATTCCTTACCATCCAGATGTAAGAAATATGAAAAATGTAGCTTCCTAGGAAGGATTTATGATCAATTTTATGTTAGTCTAATTGAGATGGAGGATGGGGAGACCAACCCCACCCTTAATGATGGAGAGAAGGAGAATGGATGAATTTTCATGTCTTACAAGGAAACCAAATCCAAGATAGTGTCACATCTAACTGATAGAGAGAATAGGAGCACTAAATGCAATGAGAAGGTTAGTTTCAGATCTTGATGCTTATTTTCTCAAGGTTGGTTATAGTCAGTTGAATTTTTTTTATCTTTGGAGATTTGTTTTAGATATGTTGTTTATGGATAAATGTTGGACTATGCACAGTTCTAATAGTTCTAATAGCTGGTTTACTACATGTTTATTATATGTTGTCAGACTAAATATTGCAAGATTATTGACAGAAAGAAGGATGAAGGTTGTGTTATGTCTATTTTTCACACCCTTACATTTATTTGAAATCTATACTTTTCTGCCATAATGATAACCTATTCATGACATCTAAAACTGCAATCAAAAACCCTAAGTCAATTAGTGTTATTTATGAATATTCATGATTTAAATTTAATAATTTAGTAATTATTGTATTTATGAATTCATGTTTGTATTATAGTGGTTTTGAAAAGCATTTTTGAATCAATAAATAAAATTGGCATATATATATATATATATATATATATATATATATATATATATATATATATATATATGATCAAATAAATACTTTAATTTTAGTTGCATATGGATAGACAATCAAATTATATCATTTCATAAATTAAGATTTCAGTTTGAAAATACACAGTATTGATTGCCATCTTGGGATATGATTAATTGTCAAAGTGTTATAAACATTCCTATGATTCAAATATTTAATTTATTTCAAATGAAAAATAATGACATTATTTAATTGCATATATTGTGGAGATATTTGGCTTTGTGAACAATTGATAAATAAGTTCATTTTATTATTTTAAATCACAGACTAAGACAAGGTGACAATCATAAAGTTTATTTAGAATTTAAGGCATGGTATTATAAACTTATTGTAAGTCATATTTTTTAAAATGTTTCATATGGGTAAAATAATCAATTCAAAACATTCTTACCTAGCATGATGACTTGATACATAGGGTGATTATTTTATTTCGACGAATTTGGAAATAATGTTATGTTTGACATTGGAAAACTATAAGTCTCATTAAATTAATGATTCAAATGGAAAGTGGATGAATTGGCATTTTAAGTTGGCAAGTTGACAATTCAATTATACAACTTGGTTTAATAGAAATCATGGTAGATGCTTCGAGATCTGAAGAGAATCAAAAGGGGTAGTCTAAAATTAAATGAAGATTGTACATGCCTTGATTCATGCATGATAGTTGGTATTAGTAGGAAATGTGGTCATTGCTAATTTAGAAATCTTGTTAAACAGTTTAACTTTTGGATAAATAAAATGCCTCAAGTTTAGAGACTAATAAAATGGAAACATGTAAGCTCAAGTGGTTAATGAGAAGTTTTGGTATACAAATGAGGTTATTTTCCATTTTAAAAGGCATTCGAGTAAACATTCAGTTGAAGTCATATTCTGCCTAGATAATGTCGGAGTTTCACAATATTTATAGGTATCCCATTGTTAGAAAATAATAACATTTTATCACTAATATTATTGTGCATGAAAGGAAAATCTCGATATGTGAATTTGCATGATAGTTTTCATAACTTTCTGTAAGGCAACTTGTTTATTTAAAATATTCTTCATGCATGAGTTTTAGGATTATTTGTGATAAATTTCATTGGGAGGATTTTAAAGTAATAGTGTTTGAAATTAGTTTTCATTTCAGGTTTTAATAAATCTTTTCAGATATAGTTTTGAAATTAACTTTAGCTAAAATGAAGATTATAGTATGAAATTTGAAACTCTTGGTTTATTTGAACAATTCTCTTAGAAATTATTTTAAAGATTATTTATGAAATATGTGATTTTCAGGGTCAGAGGTTCCATTATTTTTTTAAATTTTTTTTTCAATGTGATAAATGATTCTCAGATTTTCAAAGTTATCAAAATACATATTTTTGGATTTTTATTTAGAAGTCAGAAGGTGAACTTTTTGAAAAGAGAATAGAATAAAATGGGAGATTCAAACCAGAAGTGATTTAGTATGATATTCTAAAAATGAGGAGATTATTTTGAGAGTGGATTTTTGGTTTTAGTTTTATCTTTTGGTTCATTACCAAGTTCTGCATAATCATTTTATTAAAGCATATTGACATTTAATCACATCTAAGAAAGATAACAAAGATTATTTGTTTGCTTGCATCTTTCTAATTTGGTTTTTTATTGATTATCAGTCAATACATTTTAAAGATTTTGTTAATCTTAGGGTTTTAGTATAAGTATGAAATTTTTGTTTTCATTAAATATGATGGTTCAATATATATCTAGTTTGTCATGAGAAATTAATTTACAATCATTTTAATATATATATCTCAAGAAAAAAATTTGAAGTCAGATATTGAAATGATTAGTAAGTTTTGAGAACCTATGATAGGTGTTTTGATTTGGAATTTGATTGGAATATACTTGAAAAGATTAGATTTTTTGAGATAAGAGACAATATGTTATATTTACAAGCTCATATAAATGAATTTTCGAAATCATGAATGTCAAAGAAATTATGGGCAGAAGTCTTTGAAGATAAAATTGAGAAGAACATAATTTTTTCTAGCTTGTTCATAAATTGAAATCATGGTAGTAAATGATTTTGATAATTTTTTGGATTTCTTTCTTCTATACAAAATTTACAAAATGATCACCTACAAAAAAAATTAAGATGTTAAATTTGATAGCCAGATGACCGTCACCACAAACTATAAATTATGCAGTTTGATAGTCATTTGAACATCAAATTTAAGATAGCTTAAAAACATAGTAAAATGGTTATTTTAAACAAATTAAAATTGTTTCATGGAGAGTTAGGGTTCATATTTCATGTAATAAAATCAAATTATTTTTAATATTAAGGTATTTCACAAAAATAATTGTCTTAAAAAATATAGTGTTGTACATAGAATAAAGAGTAGTGAAACAAGTGTTTAGAGATTTGATAAAAAGTTGTGTGTGTGTGTGTGTGTGTGTGTGTGTGTGTGTGTGTACTATTGAGTAAATTAAAATACAAAAATAAATTAATTTAAAATTAAATTTTATTTAATATGATATGCTACTTAGTTATTTATGAGCAATTGATATTCTAAATATTCCTAGTTGGCTAGAAAGGTGTCCCCAATTGCTATAAATACCTGGTATGAATTCAAACATTTGATCTCTTAATAATTCTTAAAATTATTAAATAATTTTTAATTTTTAAGCACCAAATTAATTTAATTTTAAATTTAATTAATAAACTTGACAAAATAACTAATTAAAGCTAGTTATAACTTCTTTTTCAACCAAGTTTGAAGGTTTAAAAAGAGAACAAAGATTTATTTGAAAAAAGAAACAACACAGGTACTGAAGACTTATACACTTTTGAAGTCAATCATTTATCTCTCTCTCTTCTACGCAATTTCTCTAAAATAACATCACTTTTAAAGATAGACCAACAATGCTTTCTCTAACGATTGAGTATACTACTTAGACAATGTAGGTATATCTAGTTTTTAATTGTCATTTATAACTATTTATCTAAAAATTATCAAATTTAATATCTTTCGATGATTACATCTTACAATCATATGTGCAGAATCTGAGTATTTTATCTGAATAATGATGAAACCATCACTTTGATGACCGTTTATTGATCTAATTGATTATAAAATTTATCTTTTAAAGATATTTTGTATGAAGGATGTTGATTTTTCACATAAAAATGATTTGATTTGATTTAATAAGATGACTCTTATTTATTAAAAATCATAATTTTTTTTATAATGTATTTTATTTATTTGAGTTCATTTTCTAGTTCAATTTTCATTAACATTAGTTTACTTTCTTTGATAGTTTATGCTTATTTTTGATTCCCTTTGTTATGTTAATGTTAATTAATTCCCTTAGTTTAGTTTATTTTCTTAGTTTAGATTATAATTATTATTTTTAATTTCTTTGTTAGTAGTTGTTAGTTGT
This sequence comes from Torreya grandis, assembly GCA_037957365.1. Taxonomy (NCBI): domain Eukaryota; kingdom Viridiplantae; phylum Streptophyta; class Pinopsida; order Cupressales; family Taxaceae; genus Torreya; species Torreya grandis. The sequence continues at coordinate 460,128 of JARHVA010008494.1, read as the reverse complement.
TTAGAGTTTGTATATCTTCGTGGCTGTCATTCATTACTTTTATTTTTGTGTTGTCAACATGAACATAAGATACAACTTTCATCAATCTAATTTTATATGCTTCAAGAGATCATTTAATGTATAGACTTTACTCTATTGGATAGGTTAGATGATAGCTTATAATAGATTTGATATTAAATTATATAATACTGAAGGAATGATTAGCTTCTTGGATCAAAGCATTATTTATGAGTAAATTTTCTTGACATAAATGATTATTATGTTGTGTTTGAACTACATCATACCCTTGCAATAAAAAAATCCAAGGCAAAAATAAAGTTCAACACAACAATTGATCTCGCATTAAAGAGGAAACATAGTTTCCTCCATCCATTTCAGATTTTTGTCCCAACTCGAGTATCCAAAATTGTTTGTGGGGAACAATATCATAAGGATCCCGTTTTATTATCAAGCTCATTTTTTCAACTCGATCTCAAGAAGCAACTCAGGTTTGCAGTGCAACTCTAGTTTAAATGGCAATACAGAAAAGCTGAGGCAAAAATATGCTTTTGACCAACGTTCGATCTTGCATTAAAGAGGAAACATGTTTTTTCCCATCTGTTCACTATTTCTTTCATAACCCAACTCAGGTTGGCAATCCAACATGGGCTGGGATGAAATTCCAACTCGAGATGGCAATCCAACATGAGTTTAAGAAACACACTTCCCCTATAGTAATTACAAGTTAAAATCCATTCTGTGATTCTCATAAGGATCCCATTTTATTATCAAGCTCATTTTTTCAACTCGAGCTCAAGACACAACTCAGGTTGGTAGGGCAAGTCAAGGTACTCAAATATTAATTTTATTTCAGTTATTTTCTTTCAACCATTTATTTTTAGTTATTTTATGCTTTACAATATTGTAATTTACATAGCTCAGCATTGCATGTTTATATGTTCTTTTTCCAAAGCACCATCCCAGGCTAAAATTATGTGACATATGATGAAATTCAAGTGGGACGTATGTATATGCAAAATACTTTTAAACTTTATCAATTATTAATTCTTTCTCTCTTTCAAGAACCCATGGAGTCTCAATATCTCTAAGTGCATGCCTTAAAGGATATACTATAAAAAGGTTGGGCAATTCATTAGTGATTCTCAATATTATTCCATATACCACCACTTAAAACCAACAAAAACCTCTCCTATACATGTCCCTAAGATTTATCACTTCCCTTACACATTACTCCAAGTAATTCACCACCTCAAATAGCCCCTACCTAATCCAAAATAACTTTTTAACTTTTACCGAATAAATACATCCTAGGTCAACCCTGTACTTAAAATATATGCACACATTATGAGATTAGGTTATCCTCAGTAAACCCATTTTGGGACCTAACTATTTTATTAATTAAATATACATGGTTGATTAGGATGACTCTCTTAGCGAAAAATTTGAAATAGTTTAGGGTTAGATCCAACTAAATAAACACATCCATTTAATCATTTTAGAGAAAGATAAGATTTAATCCTTCATTTGTGCTTATTTATAGTATCATCTTCTAATATTGTACTTGAGGAGTCATTACTTAGGCTTTACACTTGGAGAGAATAATATTTTATTGTTGAAAAGTCTAGGATGCTTAGGATAAGTCATATATCCTAGAGATGGGATATCTTAGTGATTATTAAAAACTAAAACAACCTCTTGAAAAGCATCATTATCCAAGGGAGAGATTGAGTATTGATAGGTTAATATTCAAGGTAACTATATCTAACTCTTACTCATATATTTTAGTAGATATAAGTACCATAAGTAATGGATTTTGAATGTATTTCTCTCTCCAAGAATTAGAGTTATATCTATATTAACTTAATTAGAATTATTCTATGCATGTTTACATTTATTTTTATTACCCCTATTTTGTGCCACATGTTTTGGTTAGCACTAGATTAGATTTTATTCTACTTTATTATTTATTATTTATTTATTATTTAGGGTTATTGTATGGTGTTGCTTGACTATAGGATTTAGAACAATCTCTAGTGATATTGTTGTGGTAAGGGACCCCTTGGTTAGGTCTAGAAAATCCATATTGGTCATGACTTGATTGTTTATATGTACCAATAACTGGAAGGGCTAGTGTGATTTATCTTCTCTAAGCTAGGATTGACTTTTAGATCAGATTTACTTCCCCTTGTGTAAACTACCCACTCAAAATATCACTTAGTGTGGCAAATGTTTTTCTTATATCAATTCAAAATTAACATAGACTAATTCTCTATGTTTGGTTTTGATAAATTTATTCATCATCCTAGCTAGAAGGATATACACAAGGCTCAATATAAATAAAGGTATTTTTGACCCATTCTTTGACTTTCATGAACAATCTAATATTAGGCTCTCTCTGGAGAAAATAATAAAGGTCCAACACCTAAACACGTCATTTTATTTTCCTATATCTTGGTCCCATGTGAAATAGAATTATAGGCAATTTAAAATATATCAATAGTATGGAGTACATGTATTGGGACATTAGTCATATGTGCCCAACTCTATATTTTACCTATGTGTTCAAGGAAAAAATTTCCCAAGTTTATTGTTGATGGTAAAAAATACCCTAATGAACACATGAAATATATTTTTCTAATTGTGATAATTTGGGTGTGTAAAATGAAGATGTATCATTAAAATTATTCATGAAAGCTTGTTACAAAAGAGTATCATAATGATTTCATCATCTGCCTATAGTTTTTATTCCAAACCAATAGATGATGGAAAAAAATTTGAGGAAATATTCACAAAATTTATATATGAACATTCCCTCTTAGCTCAATTGGATTAGATTAAGAATGAATGTCATGAACCCATGACAAAATTAATAGCTCTATTCAACAAGATGATACATAGGATTTTGACAACTTGTTAGAGGTACAATCACTGAGAGGGGGATGAATCAATGATCTCAAATAATCCAAATTAAATTTAAAACATTTAAAAACTCTTAATCAGTTACCATAAGCATTCATGAAGCATACACAAAATTCATAGCAATGAATAAGAGAGACAATTCAAGATCAAGCACATAACACATGACATATGTTGTAAACCCTTTTGGAGGAGAAATCCCACTAAAAACTATAATTGGAATACCATCCTATAATAATAAGAACCGATTTAGACCAACTATAATTTACCAAGGAACTACCATCCATTGTTTTAGTGAGACTATAATCCCACAAGGAGCTTCTACACTTGTCTAGCTAAGTTGCCACAACAACTAGACCTTTAGTAAGTTTTACCTTTTAAGGAGACTATAATCCCTCTATATGTAGAGTAGCCATAATAAAAAATATTAATAGAACATCTCCTAAAAACTAATTTCCTACCAATCTGATGGAGATACAAAGTAAATTATCTTTCTTCAACTCTACACACTCAATACATCCAAATCCACCTTTTGGATCACTCTTCACTCCTCAACAACAATCATATCATCATATCAACATCATGACCAAATTATCATACATAAAAACCTTAATCTACTCTAATCATTATCCCATCCAATAATAACACTTACTCTCCTCCTCTCAATCATTCACTCTTAACCACACACACAAACCTCTCTCAAATCTAGAAACCATGACCTTTGGTTTCACTATTTGTTGAGCACTTATGAACATCACTATCTTGGTCAGATATTAGGCATGAATTAACCCTTAAATAATATCTCACAACAATACATGGATCAAAAAAATCTTCATATGTTGGCCATAGCATCTATGGGTCACCCTTAAGCAACTACACCTTTCAATTAGGCCCTTGTAGCTCTTATAGGTCTTATGTAGACCTATTCACCCATTTAGCACCTCATCGAGAAAGATAAGAACATAGTAACACTTTATAACTCATGGAACCATGACACATGATCTATAGGTCCCCTTTAAGTTCCAACATCAATTATAACACACTCCTATTAACCCCCAATTAGCTCAAACACCTCTTTGTACACAGTCATTATGAACAAAAACACAATCAACTTCTAACCCTTTGTTCTTACTAAATATGATTTTTCAAACCTTAAGAATGCACACATGGTCCTCATAAGGTATTAAAAGTTATACAATATCTAATTCAACAATATATATCTAAATAATATCAAAACAAGCTCAAATAATCTTCTCGAGTCACTTGTAGGACATACACAAAAACATAGTCAAATTTAAACATTCATAACTTTGACTATATTGACTTTAATATCTTTAAATATATATTTGTATATGAACCTTGGATTCCTCTACAAATTTTATTTTTACACCATGAAAAAATTCTTCCTATATCAAAATATATGGTCCAAATATAGAGCATTAGTTTTTCCCTTTGCAAACTCAAATATTCAAATGCTAACATTCATAGCTAAACATTGACCACTTTGGTCACATCTCATGTCCTCACATATTTAGATAAAATATACATCTTTGATATTATTAAAAATTTAATTCATATTACACCACTTCCCAAATTTTAAGCCTTAAATAGTTGACCTCATCTTGTGCAATCTTGCAATATTGACTCAACGCACACCATTGATCTCCTGTACATAGCTCAATTTTTATCTATTTCAACATTAGACACCTTGAAATGATCTCACTCGATTCAAAAAAATTATATCTATGTATAAAAACACCTACTCACCATTATATCTTGTAAAATCTGAATCTTTATCTCTTCTTGACATTAAACTTTGAACACTTGTCCTTATCGTGTTACATCCTAACACCTTGAAATGAACATGATCCATTGATCCTTTTGTAAGGAGATCAAACTTTAATCATTTTAAAAATATAACACTTTGATAATTTGAATTAATATACATTTTATATTTATATGTATGAACTCTTGTAAACCTTTGGATCTCCATCTGGTCCTTATCTTTAACATCGTGTAAAACTGAATAAGTATGAGGACCATTGCTTATCTATCTAGTAGGCCAACTTTAAACCTCAATAAATTTTGTTGCACTTAGACGCATGATCTAAAATTTGGAGCATAAGATATAATCACATATTAAAATACAATCATGTATCAGACTACTCATTAAACCTTCTTATGTGCAAGATATAACTCCATTAATCTACTTAATAAAATCTTTCTACCACAAAGCCAACTATGCCAAGAACTATCTGGAAGGCCAACTTTACACATGCATATATTTTGATGCTCTTCATCGTATGATCTAAAATTTATCAAAAAAATAAAATGGGCACAAATCTAACAAACCCATATGATCATTTTATCCTCTTACCTTCACACATGTGATATATATAATAAAATCAAAATGCCTACTTAGTTTTTTTTCCCACATTACAAACACTATCAAACTGCCTGGGATCCCAACTTTGAACTTGCATATATTATGTTTCACCTAATCACATGACCTCAAATTCATCACATATATACTATGAAAAGAAATTATCATAACCGTATTACCAACTCCCTCTGACTCATTCACATGTGGCAATGGTGACATTGATAAACTTCCTACTCAAATTTACTACCACTAAACCCAAAATGTCTAGATGAAATAAATGATTAACCAAAAAAAAATACACTCATTAACACAAGAAATTAAATCATTTTTGACTTATGATAGGACCCCTATCACATGATAAATACTTCAAACTCATCCCTAACCATGCCAAAATAGATGATCAACCAAGCCTACTTTAAGCATACTAAGACAAGCACATTTCACACTTTGTCATTGTCACTTATAATATCAAGGCACTTCATCCACTCACATTGACACCATGATATTATCATTAAATTATTGAAAACTCTCCAAAAATATACCCTTTGTCATTGATGTTAACACCAATCATAAAATAATATACAACTCACCTTTTTTCTCTCTTTTCAAGCATTCTCATAATAGGAACTTTATTCCCCTCTGACACAATGACAAAGTGGGCATAATCTGATCTCAAAGACCTAAAAATACCATTAAAATGAGAATACCATATTATAAATATGATACAAACTCCCCCTTACCTTGAGCCTATGTCTTCTTTGCCTTGACAACTTTCCCTTTCCATATGTTAATACTCTTCTTTAATCAAGCACTATAACCAATGAAGAAAGAACTCAAAAAACATTGAAATATGATGGAAATAAACAAGAAACATTGGAGAGGGCCTCCCCCTTATATATATTATCCATTTCACCTCTTTAACATATTTAGATCTCCACACACCATTAAGAATCAACATAGAGGCTTACTAGCCTTATCTCTCAAACCACCTCAAGGACCACCAATAAAAAATTTTCACTCACCAAATAGGAAACATGCACTAAAATAACCTGATAACTCACTGTGAAATACTCATACCTTACTCTTTTGGATAAACTGAACAAAAATCACTCTTCTTCTTATAATGCCTATCTAGTCTCCTTGTAGCCCTACCTGGAACTTGCATAGCCCACAACTTTTAGTAGACACACTATCAAGACCTAAAACTTCATATTATATAATAATCTCATATTCTCCCTTAGGAAAACTATTTTTAAGCACCAAGATCATCTTCTACAACATACTTCACAAACCTACTAGCAAATGAGGCCTCTAATTTGACAAAAACTTGAATAACTTAAAATACACAAACCTTCATATCTATATGAATCTTGATTTTATAACCTATTTGGATCATTAAACCTATTAAAATTCATTATACCTAAATTCATAAGGAAAACCACTTTTATATCATAGACTAAAACCCTAGAATCTTAAAACAAACAGAGTCAACAAACCTCTTTCTAGTCAATGTTCACCTCTAAAACTTCTTGTACACCTAGAGACAACCATTACACACTTATGGACCAATATTTGAGCCTTTATACCTTTGGAAACATTGTATTTATATAACCCATTTTAGGCATGCTTGGCCTTAAGCCAAAATTTGAGAAAATTGAGAGTACTCAAAAATCTTCAATTGGCACAAATAGGATCATCAAGACACAAAAATACCTAGAACACATCATAAAGAAGTACACCAACCTTTATAAAAATCAAAGTATTCTTGAAATTTCATAAATATCATTAGGCCACCTATAAACACTTATTTTGACCCTGTAGATACTACATACAAAACAACACTTGCTTCTCCATTGAAAGGAGTATCTTAAGAAGCATAGGTAGAGACACCCTATTTCACAATGTATTGAAATAATGTGAAACTAGGACTTAGCCAAAAATCCTCATATTCCTTCTCCTCCTTGGTCATCTAATACTTATAGATCTTCTTCTTCTTTTTAGGCTTAATAGAAGAAACATGTTCATCTACTACACCATTCTCCTTCTTTTCTATGATTGGATTGACAATACATGGAGACAAAATAGATTCATGACACATGTATTCATCTATATAATATTCCTTTCAACTTAAAATCTCATTACTAGGTACTGACAATTGATGTTATTTGTATGATACATGTTTACCAATGGTATGATGTTCACTTGGACCCATACACATCTTAAAACTAGCCTCAACCAGTACCTTGGTCCTCTTCATGAACTTGGTCTCTTTATTCATAACATGAGAAAACAATGAGAGTCCTTGGAACTCTTCAACTTCTATAGTATTCTCAATTATATAAAATAGATTATTTGGAGCTATAGTCTCATCATGACTCATACTTACCACCTTTGTCTTCCATGAGTTGACTTACCTTTTTCCTTGCACTCTAGGAGCCTGATTAAACATATTCTAACCTGAAGACCTTTGATTGTATAATCTAGGAATGTGACCTCTTTGTTCATAGTTGTAGTAAACCATACTCATTTATGGATACATAGTTTGTCTTACCTTCTATGGACAAAAACTAGAAATGTGTCCTATTTCATGACAAATGAAACAACCTCCTTTTTTTGAAGAGGACTCACCTTGTCTAACCTTATGTGGACAATGGTTTGCATAGTGTCCCATATCAAGATAGTTGAAGCACTTAAATTTTTTCACACCTTTTACTGGTGACCCCTATCATATTTCCATGCAAAATAATTTCCAATAGGTCTCTTTCATTCTCTATCTTTTTTCCCAAATTTGTTACATGTGAAACAATAACTATTGAAACTTTCATACCTCATGGCTTTTGGTTTTTTGATCTAATTTTTCTTCATTCTGCTAGCACTTCATTCTTTGTCTAATGATTCTTATTCAATTTATAATTGTCCTTGTTCACATTATTCTTCATCTTGTCTTTATTTACATTATTTTATTCTTCTTCATAACTAAGACTAGTTCTATCATTAGCATGTTTTTGACTACTCATAATATTGTCTAGAACACTTGAGCTCTTTTCAAATCTCACAAATGACTTCACCTTACTAGATGTCTTCTCTAAATCAGAATTCAATGACTCATTTTCAATTACATACCTTGAACATTCATCTTCTTTAGCTTGCATGCTTATAGATAGAATTTCCAATTGATAACTAAGATTTTTGACCATATCTTCATGCTCCTTGGTATCTTCATTCATTATTACTTAAAACACATCGAATTTCTCTTCATATTCCTTGAGTTTATATTTCATCTTCTTATTGATCTTCTTCTCAATCTTTAGTCTTGAAGAGCATTCATCAATTTAGTCTCACAATCCAACTCATCTTTATCATCATCTAAATCACTCAAAGTAGACTCCTTTTCATATGAACAACATCCTTCCTCAACCATGAGTAGGACTTCATCTTGATTATCATACTCTAAGTCACTATCTTCACTCTCATCCGATGAGCTACAATCTTCTTTGGTGTAGACTCTTCTTGTCCTTGAAGTACTTTTTCTTATTGTCAAACCTTCTAAATCATTTATTATTATATGTCTTCTTGTCTTCATCTTGTCCATCACCATGCTCTTCATCATTATTCTTCTCATTCTTATGAGGGCACTTATGATAAAAATGTCCTATCTCTCCACATATGAAACATCTGAAGAGTAGTTTACCCTTATACTTAAATGAGCCTATTTTTAATTTCCTAGTAAATAAAGCAACCAGTTCATCCTTATCAATGTTAGATATGTCATCCTCTTTAGGTTTATTACCTTGGAACTTCTTATATGTCTTCATTTATGTCTTAAATATTGCTTCCTTATTTAATGGTATATCATCATTTACTCTCATCTCATAGGTAGTAAGGGTGTCATGCAATTGATCCATCTTCAACTGAGTAAGATCATGACTTTTTTTTATAGCAGATGCTTTTGAATCAAACATGAGGGATAGAGACCTTAATACATTTTGAACAATAATAGACTCTTCAAGGTTCTCTCCAAGAGCTTTGATGATATTCAAAATCTCATTAACTCTCTATGGAAAGGATTCCACATAATCTTCCTCCTTCATTTTAAGACTCAAATTTTCTTCAGTGTGTCTAAAACTTTGCCAACTTAACCTTTAAATATCCTTTATGAATGATCTACAGCTTGTCCTATGTTTCTTTAGTAGATTTAAAATGATTAATTTTTGAAATCAATTTCTATAAGACCACAATTAATGGCATTCATTTCCTTAGAATTATTCTCAAAGAGCTTATCTACAACACTGGATGGAGGAGTAGTAGGAATAACATGACAATCCACAATAGATTGTCATACATCAAATCCTAGGTAAATAATGTATGTCCTCATCTTTTCACTCCAAAAATCATAATTATATATATTGAACATTGATTCTTGCTTATTATAGAAACCTTTTTTGATGACTACCCATATTGTACTTTGAATAACATTTAATATATCAAGCCTTTACCAAAGGACCCACTCTGATACTAATTGTTAGAGGTATAATCACTAAGGGGAGGGATGGATTAGTGATCCTAGATAATCCAAAATTAATTTCAAACCTTTTAAAACTCTTAATCAATTACCACAAGAATTCATGAATCATACACAATATTCATAGCAATGAACAAGAGAGACAATGCAAGATCAAGCACATAACACATGACATATGTGGGAAACCCTCTTGAAGGATAAAACCCAATAGAAACTACAATTGGAATACTATCCTATAATAACAATAACCTATTTAGACTAGATTCAACTGATCAAGGAACTACCATCCCTTATTTTAGTGAGACTACAATCCCATAAGGAGCTTCTACACCTATCTAATTGAGCTACCATAATAACTAGACCTTTAAAAAGTTTCACCTTGAAAGGAGACTAAAAGCCACCTATTTATTGAGCATCCAAAATAACACCTATGAATATAACATCTCTTGAACCTTGATTTCATGCTAATCTGATGGATATACAAAGTGCATCAGTTTTCTTCAACTCGGCACACTCAATGCATCCAAAACCACATTTTAGATCACTCTTCACTCCTCAACAATAACTCTATCATCACATAAAAATCATGACCAAATCATCATAAACATATAACTCAATATGATATTCTCAACAACTCATCTATTTGGAACACTTACTCTCCTTCACCTCTCAATCCTTTACTCTTAACCACACACACAAACTTCTCTCAAATCAAGAGGCCATCACCTTTGGTTTTACTATTTATAGAGCATTCATGAACATTAGTATCTTGGTTAGATATTAGGCAGACCTAAACCATTAATTAATCTCTAAAAATAATACATAACTCAAAATAATCTTCATATGTTGTCCATAACATCTATGGGTCACCCTTAAGCATCTACACCTTTCAATTAGGCCCTTGTAGCTCTTATAGGTCTTGTGAAGACCTATTCACTCATTTAGCACTTCATCAAGAAAGATAAGAAAAAAAGAACACTTTCTAAATCTTGGATCCATGACACATTATCTATGGGTCCCCTTTAAGTTCCAACATCTATTATATCACACTTTTGCTAAGCCCTAATTAGCTCAAACACCTCTCTATACACATAGTCATTATGAACAAAAACATAGTCACCTTCTAACTTTTTATTCATATTGCATATGATTTTTAAAACCTTTATAATGTACACATATGGTCATAATTTAGTCCAAAACACTTTCCAATATCTAATTCAATAATATATATCAAAACATATCAAAAAAATCTCAAACAATCTTCTCAGGTCACTTGCAAGGCATACATAAACACATAGTCAACTTTGAATATTCATAAATTTGACTATACACACTTTCAAATATTTAAATCTATATTTACAAATGTACCTTGGATTCCTATACAAATTCACTATTTACACCTTGAGAAAATTATACCTATATCAAAAGATATGGTCAAAATACAGAGCATTGGTTTTTCCCTTTACAAACTCAAATATTCAAATACCAACAGTCATAGTTAAACATCGACCACTTTGCTCACATCTCATGTCCTTGTATATTCAGATAAAATATGCACCATTAATATTATTTTAAATTTAACACATATTTTGCCACTACTCAAATGTTAAACTTTGAATAGTTGACCTCATCTCGTACAATCTTGCAATATTGACTCAATGTGCAATGTCAATCTCCTGTACATAGCTCAATCTTTATCTATGTTAAACATTGGATACTATAAAATCATATAATTTAATAAAAACCATTGATCTATATTTTTATGAGCATCTTCTCATCATTATATCTTGGAATAATATTTATCTTTATCTCTACTTGATGTTAAAATTTAAACACTTGTCCTTATCTTATTGCATCCTGACACCTCAGAATGAACACACTCTGTTGATCCTTTTGTAAGGATCCTGAAATTTACTTAGTCTAAGCATAAAACACTTTTAACTATTTGAATTAATACTCACCATAGATATATATGTATTAAAAATCGTAGACCGTTGGATCTCCATATGGTCCTAATCTTTAACATCATGTAAAAATGACTAAGTATGGGGACCATTGCTTATCTACCTAAAGGCCAATTTTGGATCTCAATAACTTTTATTTCACTTAGATGCATGATCTAAAATTTGGATCATATGATTTCATCACATATGATAATCTAACCATGTGTCAAACTAATCTTGAAATCTTTGCACATATGAGATATGACTCCATTAATCTGCTCACTTAGATTTTTCTACCACAGAGCTAACTATGCTAAGAACTATCTAGAAATCCAGCTTTTCACATGCATATCTTTTTATGAAATTATTTACATGATCTAAAATTTAGTTAAAATTAAATAAAATTAAAATTAAATAAACCCATATGATCATTTTCTCCTTGTACCTTTAGATGTGTGAAATATAACAACATCAAAATCCTTACTCAACTTTTCTTTCCACATTGAAAATTTGGCTAAGTATGGGAAAACACTATCAAACTGCCTAGAAGCCCAACTCTACACTTACATATATTATGTGAACTTCATCTCATGACTTGAAATTTATTTCATATTAACTAGACAAAAATGTGATCACAACCATATGACCAATTCCCCCTAACTCATCCACATGTGGTAATGGTGATGTCAATAAACTACCTACTCAAATTTTCAGCCACTAGACCCAAAATGTCTAGATGAAAACAATGATGAACCAAAATAAATCCACTCATGCACACCATAACTCAAATCATTATTTACTTATGATAAGACCCCTTACACATGCTTAATACTTCAAACTCATCTCTAAACATGCTAAAATAGAAGATCAACCAATCCCACTTTAAGCAAACTAGGACAAACACATTGCACACTTTATCATTGTCACTTATACTATCAAGGCACTTCATCCACTCACCTGGACACCTCCATGACATCATCATAAAATCATTTAAAACTCTCTAACACAACTAGTGTGCCTATTGTATAAAATTATAAGTGTTTTTTCTTGAATGCATTATCACTCAAAGTAAGATTCTTCTTGTAAATAAACAACCTAAAAACTTTTTGAATAACACAAACTCAAGCTAAAAAATAGAAGCTGATATGATACTAGTAAAAAAAGAAAAATAAAATTAATACGAAATTAAATAATAGACTTCAATGGATCCTCTAATTCATAAATTATAAAATTATATATTGGATTTGAAGCAACAAATTCCACATGCTCACAAGGAAACCCAATATAATTATTTGCATAGAATAAAATTTGTTCCATATCATGGAAATTTTCATCCTCGACTTTTTGTTCTAACTCCTCAACTTATTATCAAAGTAATTCCTATGAAAATTAACCTTTTGTGTATATTTCATTCTACTAATGATCATGATGGTTCTAAATAAAAATAAATGGTGAGGATTTTTCAATTATGCACCATTGAAGAACCAACACAAGAAGGTGTTTTTGACACCTTTGAGGGATTTGTAATTATGCACCATTGAAGAACCAACATAAGAAGGTGTTTTGGGCACCTCTAATATTAAAATGTAGTAACCTGATGGTGACTCCACTATGGGATATGTTGAATATAAAGCCTAATTTGAGGAGTATGATAGTATAGTGACAAACATGAGTAGTCAATCATACATTGTATACAATATCTTAAAATTATAATATGAAACTAAGATAAAATAATAAATAATTTGATAAGTAAAAGAGTAAAGAGATCCTAAATACACAACTACTCCTATGCTTGTCCTTAATATAGGTAATACTTTACTAAACTATACAAAGGATAAACAAATTGAAAAAATGGGAAGCTACTTATTTCCTTGTAATATCCTCACCAATGGTGAATAAATTAATTCATGTTCATCTTCCTTTGATATAATTAATCACCTAAATACAACCAAGTTTCAGATTTCCCAAACTGAATACCTTAAGTCGAACCCTTAACAATTTGATATATTGATATAATTTATTATAGGTGAAGGTTATAACACATCACCTCATGGTTATCATGTCAAATTTATTAATTCTTACTTACAAAATAACATGGTGGTATCTACTCAAAGTATTTAAAGACTCAAGTAATTCAATGTTTCACTATTCATTAGAAGTTTTTGGCTTGTATATTTTAAATATGGATTTTTAATATAAAATTATTGTGTACACTTGTAAAACACAACTGATGTATTAACCATTTAGTTCCTGACCTTTATCACTTTTGAAAGGTTTGGGTTCACCACCTCAATATGCTTAAATGTTTATCTTATAGTCTCACCCTAATATTTTTATTACCTAGATCACCTATATCACATAGTCGGCTAAAACATTATTTATATCATAATTTAGTACTTACATATTTTTAGTAACTTTATAGTCTCCCAAAGACTAACATCCAGACTAAGACACTAGTTTTCATGGTAGTATCTTAGGTCTGATGATAGTGTTAAAAATTTATGAACAGTCAAATTGGAAAATATTTTGACATTTACGGGTCAACCTATAGTATTTTCTTAACCCTTTGATGAGTTAATTTCAAAATATGTTATATAAATACAAGTAAAAGACCATTTACTATGATCAATTAAAAATTAATTACACATCTATCTTATACCAAGAAAAATCACCTCTCGATCTTACCAAACTACCCTATTCTTACCTATTTTTAAATTAGTCATAGGAGTAGTATTATTATAGGACTAAAGCATTCAAAAAGTAACCCATGATAATTATTTTTCAAGTTACAAGTTAGATCACTAAAAGCACTGACATATATCATATTGCATAATTGTTCAGAAATAGTCCACATAATCTAGAGAACTACATAAATATGAGGTGCTCTTAAAAGTATTGGATATTTAGGTATTTATCAATAATAGAGTCATATTTTAGGTCATATGGACTTCACTTGAGCCAACTAACCCTTATTTTCAAGGTATTATGCCCTAATTAGAGGAACTAGGGTACTAAGCTACACATTGATATCTAGAACCTATGTATTTAATTTAAATAGATATGTAAGGTGATAATGAACCCTAATATTCATAGATATATTTTACAAGAAAAATATTTTATAGATGACAAGAATTAGTTTTAGGGTCGAAGTGTCAACACTAGTGTCCCCAGGGAATGTCCAAGATGATAGAAAGTACATATCTATAATGTGACTAATTCCTATCAAGCATCATTATGCCTTATTATGCAGATGTATTTCCTATATCTTACTACACATTATTGAATAAACTATGTATCATCTCTTCCTTGTGTTTAATCACTCAAATTACTATTTAGAATTATACTTTCTATATTTAATATATTTGCATAATTCAACACTATATCAAACTATTGTGAATATGATATTTACTTTTCATGATTTTAGAATAGATTGCTTCAAATTGACTAATATATTCCCCCCAACTCCTTCTAACAAAGGTTAAACATTTGGTGAACATGACCTTTGAGTCTACTTATATAAATCCTAGCTTATTCTAGGTTTTTCAACTTTCTAGAGTTTCATATTTTGTATGTAGTCTATTCTATCTTTTATTATAATCTTTATCCAAATAATATGGATAATAAATATAAAATTTAAACTTATTCCATAAAAAAAACAATAATAATAAATGAATCATAACCTATGATCAAGAAGAGTGTTTTAACCTTTTAGGGTTTAGTTTATGTAAATCCTATGATTAAAAGGTTGACTAGACTAAATCTAGGAAATGATATGCATAAAAAATAGATTAATTTTTTATATATTTAACTATATTTGACTTTCTAAACTAGTAATAAATATGTAAAAATAAATACGTATATGGAAAACATTTGATACAGATGATCTAAGTTCTGGAAACTAAGATAAAAGCAAGTGTAGTTGTCATCAACTAGATACCTATATCAAACCCACTCCTGGACATTAGCACTACATTTGGATATTATTTCCATGTGTATCTAGTTTCCTAATATTGGTTCTAATGTCTTATATGTAGGATTATCTCAGACTTCTATGTGCCCTTGTGTTTGGATTTATGTGTTATGTTAGTATGTGCATGAATACTAGAAATTTGTATTATGTCTATAATGACTAATTTTTTATGCAAACTCTAATATTCCTTATAATTAGGGTATGAGATGAAAAGTGTGTTAATTATTAGCATAGGTTGGACATAATTAACACCCCACTGTGAGTAGAGTTTCCTACATACCAATAATTTGAGGAGGGATCATGCCTAATGTATTTCTCCCCACTTAAGTTTGTGTGCAATTGCAAGTGATGCTAATATTATAGTGGCCTTGAGTGCCTTTACTATGATTGAGATTAGAAATATATAAAATCTAAGTTGAGGGATATTTTATATGGTAGTATGTATAAGTAGGGTAGAATAGGGATTGATAACCTTGATTTTGCTCAACTTATTTCATTTTTGAATAGGTATTTTGCATCAAATATCCATATGTTAGATATAGGGATAAAATTTATGTATTTATATTATTCTATTACTTGTGTGGATAATAAAATATTTCTAGGCTGACCTTAGGAGGGTTTTACTTTTGAAAATATATTCATTTGGGAAACTATGGGTAAAGGACAGGTGCGATTGTGGAGAAACTAATGTTATGTGGCTATAGTCTCTTTAATGTGATGCTAATGTATACCTATTATAACACTGGAAATGAAGGTACATGATCATAAAATGAGGGCCTAAGACTATGTTTTAGGTCACTAAGGATGCTTATGGCCCACATGAAGGTTGGATAAGTGTGATAATAGGCTCTAGGATAGGTATAGGGCTAAGATAGGGATGGGTAGTCTCAATTAGCACTTTTAGAAATAAAATACCAATTTTAGGTGATTACATTCCCCCCCTTTATGTTAAAACTATTGGAAAGTGAAATGACTAGTATAAAAGAAAAATAAGCATACCTAGACTTAACTAGAAATTGAAGCCCATGAAATTTAATATGAGTATGTGAAGCTAAGTCTCTGTATGTGAATCATGATCCAATGCATGACCTTTAAATTAAATGTACATAAATCAGTCCCTACTTAAGAGATATAAAAATTAAAAGATTATGTTGAGTAAATAAGTAACTAAGTAAAATTGAGTAAAAATATGGGAAAGAGGAAAGGAATGAATACACCACATTGGGTACATAAACCAATATATGAACTTGGTGACAAATTATGTGTGTGCATGTATATAGTAATAAATTAGTGAATCACTTGCACTAAGTTGATAGCTTACTCAATCCTCATGTGTGTGTGGATGAATAACTCAATCTAATTTTGACTCCATCATTACCCACCCCTGCTTGGTGAATCATGACTTATGAATAGATTATATTGGATTAATAGTGTGTCCAACCTTATCATGTGGGTGGACTAATAACTCAAGTAGGTTATGACTTCATCATTACCCACCCATGTAGTAGATGTATATAAAACTAAACTATTTGATGTAATGAAACTATCTAACTAAGTATATCTAACTATGTATGTTAGCTCTATAGCCGCTTGGGTACATTAGGAAAATATAGAGAATTTGAAAATAAAAACCATTGTAGATGGAGTAATTCATGAAATTGGTGATAACCTATAATATTATGCCAATTTTATATAGTGTAGGGAATAATATAGAATTTTTCATTCCATCTAATCAACTAGTGTGTAATTGAGCATATGGAAATAATGTGTTATACACATGCCCCCAATCAAGTAGATGAGTATATTGATTCTATACTAAGTTATAATAACTATATCTAAGTATCTAAACTAAAAATGGTATTGTTCATGCCTTGTAGGATGACCCCAATCTATGTAATTAATATGAATTTGAGTAGAGCTAATATGAATCTAAGTAAAAACTAAATATAGCTGATAAACCTATAATTAGACATGTGTAAACTTGTAACGTACATATTTTATTATTCTATCCAATTTGAGTTTTTATGAAATTAAGTCTACTACATAGTAGTTTCATGTGGTGTTAGTGTCCATATTTGGGTGTTAATTTCCTTCTAGTCTAAATTCTATGTCACTATACTATTTTTTTAGTCACTAATTTTCCTCTATGTTTACCTATGTTTAATTTTTTGAAACTAATCCTATATGATAAAAAAATTTATGTGAGTGCAATATAAGATCCTAATATTTGGGACAAACCCCTATAAATTCTCTTATTCTGAGGTTCGTTATTGAACCTATGCAACAACTTTCTTAAGAATAATTTTTTTTTTTAAATGTGTGTTATCTAGAGCATATATGATAACTTCAAGATAGTTCAATATAATGTGCATAAATAATATTAGAATGTAATATGATCTACGGATTAGTATGTATGTAATATGTATGTCATGTCTAGCATTGCACAAGGGTTTCATAAATGTAACAATGTATGTAACAAAAAATGTAAGTAATATTAAGTAGCTAGCTAAGGGGATAGGGCATGATGTCCATAAGGACACCAAAGTAATAAGGGTATATACATGACTTATAATTTAGATATATTAATGAGAATTTATCAAACAACATCCATTTGTTGTCTTTCTATTCAACTAATCACATGCACTTGGTGGCTTGATCTTCATTGTCCTTGCTTAGAACTAGTTTCATCTTCTTATTCACTATGCTTTATGGTTTATTTGCTTAGTTACTCTTTCTTAGACTAATTAAGGAATTATTAATAATTTAATATCTGTCACATGGTTGAAAACTCTAATCCATACCTCATACATTTATTTATAGGACAAATTTTCCCATACACCTTTCACTAACTTCCACTAGGCACCACCACTTGGTAGGTTTCAAGAATTTAATAAAAATTCTTTAATGGTCTTAAATATTCAAAATTTTCCTACCCACACCTCTTTCAAATTTCCAAACCTACTCCACCTTTCAACACAACTCCTAAGGCTCACCTAGATCCCCTCAGGCTTATAGCCTTTTTGAAATAGTATTCCTTAGTTAGATAATCATAGGATTTGTTATCAAGATATAATCTCATGTTTAGGATTAATTATCCCCTGTGAATTATGTATAGAGTTTCATAACTTAATTATTCTCATATATAGCAATTCTTTTGGAAAATATCCCTCTTTTAGGCCTAATAAGGCCTATTCCAAGATTATAAACCTTAAAACTATACTAGTCCATACCATAATAAATCCAAACCACCTCCATCACTATTTTCACCTTAAAAAAGTTTAATTACAAATTTTTAGCACATTATGATGGTTTAAACTATTTTAATGGCCCAAACCCTAGTTCTAGGGTTATTAGACCCTGTACATAGGCTGAGAGCCTTTTAAATCACATAAATTTTGTTATATGGGGTTTAAAATTCCTAAAAAACTTGCATTAGGTCTGTTTACATCTATATCAACCTTTCCAACTAGTTTCAATATTTAACTCACTCTTACTTTCTCAAAATACACCAAAACATAGAATTTTGGGCTCTTTAAACGACTGTACAAGATAGGGTAGATACAAATCTTTCCATCTACTTACTATTTGGTTACTTTTCAATGGTTTAATACCTTTATTATTTATATAATAATATTTTCTTACTCTTTCAATGTTTAATGATCCTTCTTTATCCTATACCAAGCCTTATTCATCAAAGTGGTCACTGTCTTAAGTTCTAACAGGGAATCGTGTAAACATTTATGTGGTCTATGTATCCTTATTAATTTTAGCAGCTTAGTTTGGGATATTCCCTAGGTTCCTCCAACTTATTACATTATCCCTTATATTTAATGAGTATTTTTACCTCTAAATAACAATTACATTTGTTTAGTCTATTGACTGTGCATATCAACATTATCTACAAGTTTGTAAGAATAACATGGTCCTTTATTCACTTTATACTTTCTCTCCAAACATATCAAAAGACACATAACCTTATTTACTAATATTTTCATCCATAAAAATCATATATTCAAAGCTTCTTGTAATAATAACAATGAGATAACTCTCTAACTCCCCTTTCAAGGTGATTGTGAACCCTAAACAGGTTATAAGCAGGAAATACAACATATGAGTTATCAAAGGTTATTGAATATTGCACCATAATAAAACTTATACCAAATAACTACCTTTATTCATGACAATTTAATTAAATTATTCTAGACCTTGGGATTCTCCACACCAACTAGCAACCTTATTTGGGAAACTCTATCCCTATCATTCATGCAATGTTTAGGTTTCCAACAACTGAGTTATTTTTCCATTATTTTTCCTTTCCAAGATTCCATATAGGACAATAAACAAGGTTATATAATTCAAATGAATTATTAGGTACAACATCCAAACCTTATTCTTGTATCAAAAATCCACATCGATAACCCAAACTCCACTTCACATGTTTGTAACCCTACATACATAACTTTATCCTACAAACATTATCAAAATAGAATTTCCTAGAGTCTCAAAGGATTATTCAATCATATATAAAATAATAACATGAAATACCTCATAATAAATTAATGCACACAACATGAATCTTTTCTTGATTCATTTATAAAAGCATTGATTACAATATACTCCAAGACTGGACCTTGAAGGTTCTATTAACCTTTGAGAGGTTATTAAAACAATTTCTCTTTTGATCCCTATTTTTATTTTGTTGGATCTTCCTTTCCTCTATGCCATTCAACCTTCCAAATGACTCTCTCTTATTTTTTTCAACATAGGTGTTTTGAGTTGGTTACAACTTCTTTACTCTAACAACCTTAATGTACAAGGGTGACTTGACTTTGGTTAGATGATTTGTTTCTAGACATTACACATGAAATACATCAAAACACCTTATGACTTAAATAAACCTCCTAAACCACATTTTCTCATCTAACACTTCAAACACACAAAATGACCCTCTTAGACTCTATTACCATATTTAAATTTTCAAATCCCTATTTCAGAGGGAAAACTCCTAAAGACCACATAACACAATTATATGACTCCAAATGGGTTCCTAAGACACAAATGGACCTAATAAGGTCTCTCAAATACCTTGACACCAAAATTTGACCATATTTTACTTCTTATTGATGGCAACTTCTAATATAGTGCTTCTTGTCTTGATGCCCCTGCATTATACTCCCCAAGAGGGAAAAAAACTTGAGATTCCACATTTCTTTATTTATTTCAAATTTATATTTAGAGGGTATTTTACACTTTCTTGACTACTATTCATCTTTTCTTGTTCCTTTTTCCTTTTCCAAACTCTTGCTTATCATCTTCTTGGTCTTGTTTAGCTTCCTTGTCCATGCATCTTCCAACTCCATGAAGTATGCCTACTATTGTAGCTTTGTAATTTATAAATATTCCAAGTGGTAATTGGATGTTAAGAGTGTCATTTTAGTTACCCTATCCCTAAGTTTTCTATAGACCTATTCTAGAGCCTTAGAATTGTATTTCCAACCATTTAACAGTCCTTTTTCACTTATAACCCATCAAGACATAGTCCCTAAACTATCACCTCTAACTTCAATCTAGATTTCCCTTAATTATTTGAAATGGACATTAGCTCCATAATTGGGATACTACACCCAAATGGTGCTAACATCCCCAACTGGGTGCTGTTATCCTTATCCCTAACTATTCCCAATAGATATTTTTCAAATTTGTGCCCCTGCTATGGTTAGCATAAGCTCATTTTCTTATCTACATAAGCAATAGAGCCTTATAAATACAAGTATAATTAACCTTTATTTGATAGATTAAAAATAGATGTAAAATCTATTCAAAGCTAAGAGAAATTTGTGTAAAATTAAATTGCATTATCCCTATTCTACCTTATTTTATCCATACTACCATCTACAATAACCCTAAGTTCATTTTCAAGCATTAAAGGCTTAAGCACATTCAAGGCATCCAAGGCCACTCTCATTCTAGCATTAAATTACACATATATCAAGCACTAGTTGGGATAGCTACATCAGACTTGGTCCCTCTTTGAAGTATTGGTATGTAGGTAACTCTATACATAAAAAAGAGTTGAAGATGTCTAGTCCATCCTACTAACACACTCAAATCTTTTGCATATCACACCTGCATAGAGAACTAGGGTTTTTATACCAAATCAAGATTTATAGGTATAATATACATCTACATGCTTTGGTCTCAGAGGTACAAAACACATAGACACAAATGCAGGTACTCCCCAAAAATAAGAATAGTTCCATAAAGAAGGCATTAATGCCTAATCTTGGACACCACACATGGATGGTCCTATGATCCAAATTGGGTGATATTATCCAATGAATAGATAAATATCAGAAACTTGCTTATGACACTCAGAGCTGCTCAGATATCCAATTTTAGAACCCAGATCATCCATGATAGTCTATTTTCATCTAAGTATATATTTCTACATATTTATTGCTATTATTAGAAAGTCAATCAAGGTCCAATTCATTTACAAATTAGTAGGTAGATTATTGAAATTTATTTAACTAATTTAGGCATCTCATACCTTTAGCCAAACATAAGAATTACACTTGAAAAAACATAAAAGGTTAAATCAAGAATTTACTCATGTTTATTTCATTATACAGCACATAATATGTTAGAGTATTCTAGCTCATGTAGAGTTTTGAACCAACCAAAAATATGTTTTTTTAGGAGAATTTTAAAATGTTTTGTTTTGTGAAAATGGCTTATTATCACATATGGATTTATTTTTTTGTTTTCAAAATCCCTAATTGTGTGCAAACCTTGTTATTTTATTTAACACCACCTTTTAGTGCACACCTATTTTTTATAGTTTTGCATAGCCTACAAATATGCATATATTTATAGTTTTTAATATTTTGTCTCTCTGTTGTTTTGTGTAGTTTTAATTTTTTTTATTTGAATATGAATTTTAAGATTTCAACAATTATGTTGATCTCTTTCAAAAGCATAATATTTTGTAAATATGAATAGTAATTTCAAAATTCTATTACATCTTATAGTACATTAAATCTTCAATCATGTCATTGTATATTTCAATTATTTTCCATAAAATCAACAGGGTTCATGAGAATTCTTGGAAGCATTATTATTCATTGCAAAAATGCTATGATGATTTTTAAGCTATGTGGAGAACTTTAAACAATGTGTTATAATGTCCACAACATATATGAAGATCATTCTTCAAAGGTTTTATAGTGTTCTTTTAATTTTAAATTCATGTGAGTTAGCCTCACAAAGTTACAAAGTTTGTGTGACTTTTCTCGAGTGCACCATGGTTTTCCACACATATATTCTTGTGAATTTTTATGATAAGTACTTTTTGCATTTAGTTACTTGGATCATGGGAAGCTTGAATGACTCATTTAATATTTTATATGATTTATAAAGTCCTTATGTATTAATCTATAATATACTAAGGTTATCTAGAATTTTATTAAACATTTAATATATATGGTCCACTAAGGGTTTTAAATGATGTTAGTGGGTTTCTATAAAATATTATAAGTAGGTGGGTCTTATGATTTTATAATCAGGCTCCTATGCTTGATATATTTATTCAAAGGCCATAAGGATATATGAGATAGGGTTATAATTGCAAAGATTGCGATTTAACAAGTAGATATTTATAGATCTAATGTTGTAACAAATATCGTTTGAGATAGGAAAGTATTGTTTTATTATTTTGTGTGAATGTTTTAGTTTTATTTTAGAATATATTAAATATCTAAATTATTTTTATGTATTTCATTACATATTATGAAATGTATTCTAATGGTTGGATGGTATAAATAATAGCTTAAGTAAGAACCATAACCACAATTGCATCAATATTAGTGTTTAATTTAATAATTTGCATATTTAATTTAAAATATAAAAAAATTATTAGACCTAAATAGTTCTTCTCAAATAATCAAATTTTCAATATTTTATCTACAAATACCCCCTTGATAGAGTCCACTCATCAAATGTTTTTATGTTAAAGTGTTCTTATATTTCTATGTGGTCTTCTAGTCATGGCCCTTATTATTTAATTTAATGTATATCATAAATAAGGTGTATTTCATTTATAAATTATCTTGTAAAAACATATAAAATTTTAAGAAATAAATTTTAAAACTTACAGAGTGGTATGAAACATCATTAAGACTCATTTTCCCTAAAAGGAGCATGTTTAAAACCTGGGACTTATAATTTTTTATTAATGATAATGTGGGGTTTTTAAATATGGACCATACCCTTTACAATGGAGATAAATATAAAATAATAAAACTACAACAAGGTTCCTCTACTAGTGGAAAATGAGACATGCTAAAAATGACTCGTAAAACTCTACAACCTAACACCATAACTGAAACAAATTATGACACTCCCATATAATTTTAATTTTGAAGTTTAAGAGTCATATATAGTGTTTCCAATTCACTCTTACATTTTTATTTTAATAACCATCCATTCACCTCCTTCCCCTAAATCAGGAAAGATAGAAATGGAGAGTTTAAGAGCATCAATTGGTTTTTAGTTCAACCAATAAAACCTTGTCGACAAACCTTCCCCTTATAAATTGGTTGATTGAATGTTCTTAAATGGATTCTAAGCCATCAAACCCTTATTATATTTAAATTTATAATTTATATTTTTTAAATTAAATATAGTATTCAATAGATTTCTAACCTCCTTAGATGAGGAATTCATACAACGAAAAATATTTTCCTAGACTGGA
The DNA here is from genome assembly GCA_037957365.1 of Torreya grandis. Taxonomy (NCBI): domain Eukaryota; kingdom Viridiplantae; phylum Streptophyta; class Pinopsida; order Cupressales; family Taxaceae; genus Torreya; species Torreya grandis. Next base: position 435,642 of record JARHVA010008494.1, on the reverse strand, counting down.
TCTAAAAATTCCAAAAGCATATATGGAACTGAATCTAATAATTTAATTTCATCCTCACTCTCATTAGTAGATTCAATTATTATATGTTTTATATATTCATCCTTCCACTAGAAAAATATTTTTTATGCTTGATTCATAGGCAATCATTAACCAAATGGCTAGTATGAAAACATATGTGCCATCTAAAAGGTAAGCTTTCATAGGTGATAGGTTGAACCCATGTTTTATTCATAACTATTAGATCCACCTAAGTCAAGATATCCTTAGTAAAATCTGAATTTAACAAGATTTTCAAATATGTTTAATGGATCATTTCTACTTTTATGGAATCTACATGTAAAAATTCACCAATAGAACTACACATGACATTAAAAAAAAACATCATCCTAAAACTGAAGAGGTAGGCTTTGTAGTTGAATCCTGATTGGTTTTATATTAAAATTTTATGTATGAATATTAAAATTTTGATGTAATTTATTTTAAAACAACATAGGATGTTGTAAATCCTAACAGTATTCTTTGAAAATAACATCTTTATCTTTAGCAGAATCAAAAATTGCAATAAAGATGCCTTTAACACAATGGTGGTTTCCATTCTTACCGTATACTAGAGTTTGTTTGTGGCTTGTTATCTAGCCATGTAGCCTTGGAATTTTATGGGAAAATCCATTAAACCTACAAATCATTCCATTGGTATATATCCACTTTTCCCCTTCTAGGATAACCTCATGTTCTTTCTCTTTAAATAGTATTATAGGGTTAACTTTAGCAAGGTTAAAGGTAAAACCTTTTCTTTCCTTGAGACTGGATCAACATAGAAGGTTCATTGATCTTTGACCTAGCTACAACTCTCCACACCTTCACCATACCCTTCCTATATTATAATTTTATTGCCTTCCTCATGGAGTCCTTTTCCTTTCTCAACCACTTCAAGCAAAAAAATCCTATTTTGGCCAAATTAGTTCTTATATTTTTTATTCCTTTTATACCTAAACACTTTGATATAGAGCCTCCATGTTATACAATGCCTTCAATCTCCACTAAGTGAACAATAGACATAGAAAATTTATTCATATTTGCTCCTCCATCATTCTCTATATCTTTAGTCATCCTTGTATATTCTAACTATTATTTCCCTTTAAATATGTTATCTGTGAGAACTGAGTTCCCCATACTATCCCTCACACCATTCTTGACCTCCATATTAAGGATGAAAGCATAATTTGTCATTTATTTCTTAGTCAATTTTTCAAATAATCCCTAACTATGTCGAGGAATGTTCCAATGTGATAACTATCTTTACTATTATATCCTTATTTATTCCCAATTACAACCTTAAAAAAATGGGATTATGTAAGTACAAATAGTTATTTTTTACTTAAAATGTATGGGACTTGTTGTCACTTGGATTCACACCCTTGAGGAGATGTTTATCTCTCCTCATCCAAGTGTCATGATGGAAACATCTCTCTTGTTTTGGGTGATAATTTTATTGAGACGAATCTCTGGATAAGGGGCTAGCTCCCCTTGATGCACCTTTAAAGCTCTCTCTCCAACTTAACAATTTGTATACGAAAAGGGTTAAGGAAAAAAACTAATAAACCAAGTGGTGATGCACCAATGCATAATGTCCTACCAATTGACTAAAACCACTACTTAAAGAAAAACAAGGTGTTTCTCACACAAGATTCACAACTTAGGATTCATTACTACATCATTGTTTCATATTCTAGATTTAAGAAGGTATATGATTATTAAGAAGGAAATGAATGATAATAAAGAGGTATAAAATCATGGACCACTTATATTATATCTCTATATTTATAAAATAATACTAGCAAAGACCTACAACAACCTCCTTTCTACAAATTGGTAGACCATCAAGAGTACAAGCTAGAAAAGGAAATCTTTCAATAGACTAGACCAACAAGATTTAAGTCATTACTCAATATTACACCATATGAGTATAAAAAACACTTGTATATTTATTTAAGAGTTAATAAAGTACAAATATATCTAGATTTTTCCCAATAACCAGTGGAGGCTACTCAAAGAGCCATAAGAATGCATATTTATAGCTTTGAGAGAGAAATCAAGCAAAGGAAGCCCAAAGGTCTCTTAGACATGTGTCACCTTAAGAATATTAGTTAAAATTACATGTGAAATAGGTTTGAGGTTATTCATGCCATGTCAAGAGGTCTAATTCTTTGAAACAAGTCATAATAATGGTGAAAATTGGCATAAAACATTCAGAATTGGCATAGGAAACTGCCTTCATCAAAGACCATCCATGAACATTTGAAACTAAAAAAAGGAGAGTTAACACATAACATTGTTTGAAGTAAATATAATTCATGGTGATAGTTTTAAAATACTCCTTCTAACTACTAACTATCCTTTGGACACCTATGTTTGTCGATTTCATGGAAGCTCCTTGATTTGAGTCAGCTACCAACAATAACTTGAACTATCAACATGTCTATTTTTCAATTGTTTTGTCTACACCAAATGCTCAATATCTTGCCATTTATTACCTCTATATTTTCTCTAAGGTTTCCCCAAGTCTTTTTTACTCCAATGACTATTTTTTAGTAGTTTAAAATTGATGTTTACAAGGCCATCACCTTCCTTACTCATTCAAAACATTCCCTCGGACTTAAGTTTCTTTCAGACTTTTGCCAATTGATATTTAACTATGGAAATTTCCCTTGGAATCATGTAAAGTGCCTTCTAAATCATGGAATATGCCCTGTGAATCAATGTGTGGGATACTTTTTCTTTCAAGATATCCTTCAGAGAACTATTTGGGTCACTTGGCTTCATAGGTGTCCTTCAAGAATATTTGTCTCGGCCACTTTTCTTGATAGAATTCCTTTAAGCTTTTTGATTTTGAAAATTTTAGTAGACAATTTTCCTAAACAAATTCCTTTAGACTTTAGTTTTGGAATTTTCTCCCAAGAGAATTCATTCATCTCTTTGCATCGATTCTATCTTTGGGGATTTTTTTCCAAAACAAGTCCTTCATCCCCTTTTTTCACATTAATTCCTTCAAAATTTTGAATAGGGCACACTACTTGAAAAATACCCTTTAGAAATATTGGGATGCACCTTTCAAAACTTTTGTTTGGTCCACCTTCCTGCCAAAATACCCTTCAAAATTTTTTTAATGTACCTTTTAGCTTTCTAAAAACGTACCTTCAAAAAATTTGAAGTGACCCCTTTGTAAAAGTTGAAGTGCCCTTCAAAAAATTTGAAAATGACCTTTTCTAAAAGATGGATATCTTTCATAGAATTTTTTTTGAACAAAATGTTTGAGGTTGTTCCTAACACTTGAACATAAATGACAGTCCATAAATGTTTTTTAAAGCAAGTTTTTAAACATGAACAACTTTGTTTATGCTTCGGTGAAGGGCCTCAAACCTAGTACATAGGAACTTTGAACTAGGATGAATAAACCTACATGATCAACATCCTCTACAACTGCTACACATGTAATATCTAGAAATTTTAAAATGTTCTCTAATCTCTACTCAAACCTATTTGTATGACTCAAAGAAAGTAAAAGGGACCTAGATAACTAAATGATCAAATCTAATAGCATTCATATTACATTGAAGAAACTTGAGCTCACACTAAGACATGATATTCACCCCTAAAATATATAAAGGCCAAGTTTTCATATAGAGGTGCCCAATTTTGACCTATAGGATCAAAATTTGGTCAACTAATTGGTGACTCATAGGGGTAGTATTCCTGCTATACTAACTAGACCATTAGCCTTATCAGTCCATTAGGATTATGGATTCATCTAAGGACTAAATAAATTAGAAACCTTGACCATGATTCAGAACTTGATCAAAAAGACAACTAGTTACCACCTCAAAATACACAAGGGAAAGAACAAACACACATGAAAACCAAAACAAACACACATGTGCTACTAAGCACTTAGGAGAACCAAACACAGTAGAAAGAAAACTATTTATTTACAACTAACTAGGTATGCTCTTCCCCTTACCAGATCAAAGGGGAAAATTGGAAATCCTCTCACTTCATGGTATGAAGGATTGGATGAGTCAAGAAGCCTTCACATTCACTTTCTCATGATCAATTCCCATCCTCTCTATAGGAATGCTTTCAAAAGGATTGAATTCATGTTCATTAAAAACCTTAGGCCAATATGATATTTCTCCATCCTTCAAAATCTAATGATTTATTTCTAGAGGGTGATATCCCCTCTTGATGACTTAAAATATATCATTCTTAAATTCACAATCCTCTTGAAATAATAAACATGAAAGCTTGTTTCTCCTTTGCATACTTACTTGAGTTCCAATACCACCTTATCCATCTTTGACCAACTAATAGCTTCCTTGAAGAGGAGTATATCCTACTCTAATGAATTTAAACAAGTCATCCAAAGTCTGATCAAGAACCTCTCCTAGTCCATCCATAGTATCTTTCAAACTTAGAAAATAATCAATGATCATTTCCTCCTCATCAAGTATGGAGGCACAATCTTCTGAATTATATTTTTGTTCATTAAGGGAGGTACCTATGGCGATTTCCTCCTCATCTACACTCATGAAGTCTCCTTGATTAGTCATGAATTGAGCATATTCTTCTTCACTTTCATTTCTATAGATAGGTTCCTCAACATAAGGAAAACATTATTCATCAACCAAGCTACGGAATTCAACATAAGGACTCTCAAAATCAGATGGGGAATGAAATGTAAGGGGTTATTTTGAAATCTCGTGAGAAAGAGGGGGAAAACCTTGGGTTCAAATCACTTGATTCTCTTCATTCCACTTGACCAAAACTTCATCTACATTAGATGTAGCTTGATAACTCTCTTGAAGGGGTGTGTATGGGATGTGTTTAGACATGGGATCTTCTATTGGGTCTAAACCTTCCACTACACCTTGACTAAGCAACCTCATTCTTGACTCTAATTCTTCAATCTACCTGGATAGATTCTCTGGGAAGAGTCTTTCTTGGTAATCATATGCATCATCATGAGGAGGAGGAGTATGAGAGGTTTGACATGGAAAAGAAGATGTTTCTTGAGGAAGGGTGGGAGGGACTTGAGGAGGACTAGCTTCATTTTTAACTTCACACTCTTGAACAATACTCTTCTCTTCTTTCTTACCCCATGATTCCACTATTTCATTCCAACTCATGATCTTAGGATTGGAACTCTCTTCTTTAGAATAGGCAGTAGCTTCATATCTCTCAAGTTCTTGAGCTAGTTCATGATAGACATTTCTCTAACTTAGAATCTCGACATCATGTTGAAGGACTTGAGGAGGTTGAGGGAGACTAGGAAGAGTTTGCACATACATAGGAAGAGTGGATTAAGGATGAATGTATTATTTTCCAAAGGAAATAGGATGACTTATTTCAAAGGAGGGCTCATAATCTTACAAATTGAAATAGTTAGTTTCCATAAAAGGTTGTTTTAATGTCCTTTGGTGTTGGATTGCTAGGTGCAAAGGATTAACAACAAGAGTAGTTAATGCATTATATGGGTTAAAATGTTGGCTCATTTTATTTTGGTGAGCAAGTGTTATTTTATATAAAGGATTTGATGTACAAGAGGAGGATTTAGTTTGAATAGGATAGGGTTGCTTTGGGATGGAAAAAGGCATACAAGGCTGATTACCTTGAATGGATTGACTCCTCCATCTTACTATTTTCTCTTTCATGGATTTCATGGATTGAGCTTGTCTAAACAAACATTCCTCCTTGTACATTAGCTCTTGTTGATATCTATTTTTCTCATTCAATCTATCTATCTCCAATATTTGCTTCTTAATCTCTAACATTATCTTCCTAGCACTCTTAAATCAACTAGGATAAGGACAATTAGGAAAGTTGTTTGAGGTGATTCCATGAACAACATGAGCTTGATAAAAACTATATAAAGGAACATAAGGGCCATACTACTCAATAATGGGATCATACATACCAAATATTATTTATTGATGCACTAAGATTGTTTGACCAGCTAATTCAACTCAGAGTCACCATTGGTATTGATTGAAATGCCTCCACAAGGTTGATTGGTTAAAGAACACAACAAGAATTCTTCACCTCATTGGAAAAATAGTCCCATCGAGCATGCCAAAAAAAATTACTTGGATTCATGCCCTTTAGGAGATGCTCAACTCTCCTCATTCAATTGGCATGATGGAAACATCTCTCTTGCTGTGGATGATAATTTTCCTAAGATGAATCTCTAGAAAAGGGGATAGCTCCCCTTGATGTACCTTTAAATATCTCTCTCTAACTTAAAAATTTATATATAAAAAGGGTTAAGGAAAATAAATAAGAAACCAATCAATGATGCACCAATGTATAATGTCATCCCAATTGACAAAAACAAATACTTAAAGACAAACAAGGTGTTTCTCACATAAGACTCAAAACTCAAGATTCATTACTACATCAATGTTTTATATGATAGATTCAAGAAGGTATATGATTCTTAGGAAGTGAATGAATTATTCCAAAGATGGATACAATCATGCACCACTTAGAGGATATCTCTACACTTAGAAAATAGTACTAGCAAAGACCTACAATAATTTCTTTTTTTTGCAAATTGGTAGACCATCAAGAGTAAAAGATAGAAAAGATAATATTTCACTAGACTAGACCAACAAGATTCAAGTCATTACTCAATATTACAGAATATGAGTGGAAAAAACACTTGTATATTTCTTAAAGTTTTCTTCAAGTAAAAATATATCTAGATTTTTCCCAATAACTAGTAGAGGTTGTTCAAAGAGTTGAAAGAATGCATATTTATAGCTTTGAGAGAGAAATCAAGAAAAGGAAGTCCAAAGGTCACTCAAACATGTGTCACTTTGAGGATATCAATTACAATTACATTTGAAAGAGGGTTGAGATGAGTCATGCCATGTTAGAATGTCTACTTCTCTGAAACAAGTCATAAAAATGGTGAATAGTGGCATAAAACCTTTATAATTAGCACAGGAAACTGCCTCCATCAAAGACCATCCATGAACGTTTGAAAATAAAAACAAGAGAGTCGACACATAACATTGTTCGAAGGAAATGTAACTCATGGAAATAGTTATCAAATGATCCTTCTAACTTCTATCCATCTTCTATATACCTATGTTTATTGATTTCATTAAAGCACCTTGATCTGGGTTAGTTGCCAGCAACAACTCAAACTGTCAACATATCTATTTTTTTCTTGTTTTGTCTACACTAGATGCTTAGGATTTTTCCATTTGTTACATCCATATTTTCTCTCTAGTTCCCACCAAGTCTTTTTGACCCTAACAAATATTTTCCATAGTTTGAAATTGAAGTTTGTGGGGCCATTACCTTCTTTATTCATTTTGAACATTCCTTCAGACTTACGTTTATTTCAAACTTTTGCCAAGTGTTCTTTAACTATGGAAAGTTCCCTCTAAATCATGGAATGTTCCCTCCAAATCAATGCATGGGACACTTTTGCTTATAAGATATCCTTCGAAGAACTATTTGGGTCACTTGGCTTTAGAGGTGTCTTTTAGGAAGATTTTTTTTAGCCACTTTTATTGAAAGAATTCCTTTGGGATTTTTGCTTTTGACAATTTCTATGGACAATTTTCAAGAACAAATTCTTTCAGGATTTTGTTTCAGCATTTTCTCCTGAGAGAATTCATTCGGTTATTTACATTAGGTCTTCTCTTTCAAGATTTTTCTTGAAACCATTCCTTTGGCCCTTTTTTCTACATTAATTCCTTCAGACTTTTGAATAGGGCACCTTTCTTCAAAAATAACCTTCAAAAAGATTGGGATGCACCTTTCAAAACTTTTGTTTGGTCCACCTTCCTATGAAAATACCCGTTAGATTTTTTGTAAAGTACTTTTCAACTTTATGAAAACATCCCTTCAAAAAATATGATGTGACCCCTTAAAAAAAGTTGAAGTGCCCTTCAAAAAATTTGAAAATGACCTTTTCAAAAAGATGGATATCTTATGGGGAAATTATTTCAAACAAAATGTTCGAGACAATTCCTGACACTTGAACAAAAAACCCAAAAACAAAACCTCTAATAAAAATAACACTTGCACTTTTATTGCAAGTTTTTTGGGGAACACATCCTCTAAAGGAATTTTACCTAATAGTAAAATTTGAAGTGGATGGCTGAGCTCAAATGACTAAGTCCATAAATGTTTTTTGAAGTAATTTTTTGAACATGAACAACTTTGTTTGTGCTTCAGTGAAGGGCCTTAGACTTAGTAAATAGGAACTTTAAACTAAGATGAACAAACCCACATGATCATCTTCCTCTACAATTGTTGCACATGCAAGATTTGGTACTCTAAAAATGTTCTTTAAACTCTACTCAGACGTATTAACATGACTCAAAGAAAGTAAAAGGGACCTAGACAACTAATTGATCAAAGCTAATAGAATTCATATTACATCGAAGAAACCTAAGTTCACATTAAGACATGATATTCACCACTAAAATATCTAAAAGGTAATTTTTCATATAGGGGTGCCCAATTTTGACTTGCAGGATCAAATTTTGGTCAACATGACTCATTTAAAAAAAATGGTGCTTATTTTAAATAAATGGGATGGTATTTTATAAAGAATTATATTATTAATATAATACCTCATTAACTAAATATTTTTATTAGAAATCATAACATATTTATAAAAACTAATAGTTATTTATATTAATCAACAATTAGAAATAAAAATATATATTAATTATTACTATAATATTATTAAATTATTTTAATTGAATAATTATTAAATGAATTAAAATAAATATTACATAAAGGATAATTTTAAAAACATTTGAAATCATCAAAGTCTTAAAAGATAAATTTTAAAAAAATAAGGAGTCTTTCCCAAAAAAATTGGAGTAAGTTTTATGTTTACAATTGGATCTAGAACTCATTGTATGTTTAGTGTGTTTTAAAAAATACCACTATTTTCTATCGTCATCAAACAAAATCATATATTTAATATTATCACATTGTTAATCATTGAATTCACCACTTTAGGTTACCAATTTTAACATAATTAGCCTTTGTGCCAAGTTCCTAAAGTGAAATTAGGATTTTAAATACAAGTGTAGCCATGTTAAGTTTAAATTATACCACATAGATCTTAGGTGTTCTTATTATTTTCACTTATGCATCATAGTTATATATGATCATTACTTCCATTTTATTGTGAGATGAAACCAGCATTTATGTAGCATTGTTTTTGTAATCACCCAAAAGTGGTATTTGGATGCTAAGTGTGTTACTAGAGTCAACCTATTCCTAATTTAGCCATAGACCTATTCTAGAGACTTTACCACACTTTTAAATCCATTATGCAAACCACAAACATATACAGTCAAATCAAACATATACTTAGGATAGATTTAATATATCCTAACCCAATTTGCCTAGCAACCTTCTAGGTGGACATTAGTGCCACACTAAGGACACTGCAGCCACATGGAGCTAGTGTCCCCAACTAGGTGCTAATGTCCCTTACCCTAACTCTCCAAAATGGATAATTCTATAAACATTTACCCCTCATAAGTTTTACCTAAGTAAATTTTATCATCCACATTGCTATGTACCTAGGGATATGATGTATTGATGTATATGGGTTGATGGAGATGCCGACATGTGGCACACATCCCCTTAGTTAGTTATATGGGTATAATATATTAGGATAATAGAGTAACTTGTGGAAGTAGTATATTGGGTAATGGTCAGCCTACATTGGGATTAGGAGGTTATCCATCCATGGGTTAGATAGATGTATATATATATAGGAGATGATTATCATGGTAAAGATACCAAGTAAGCATTGAGTCTTCTATTGTAAGAGGATATTGGAGGTTGTCCCCTCGAAGGGACATTGTGGAGTTATTCCTTCCTAAAGGAGTATTATATGGTGTTTCCCTACCTTAAGGGTATTTATGCATATATTGAATATCAAGACCATTACAAGTGGTATCTGATACCACTTGTAATGGACTTGATATTCAATATATGTAGAAATACCTTTAAGGTAGGGAAACACCATATAATACTCCTTTAGGAAGGAATAACTCCATAATGTTTCTTCGAGGGGACAACCTCCAATATCCTCTTACAATAGAAGACTCAATTCTTACCTGATATATTTTTCATGATATTCATCTCCTATATATATACATCTATCTAACCCATGGATGGGTAACCTCCTAATCCAATGTAGGTCGACCATTACCCAATGTAATACTTCCACAAGTTACTCTATTATCCTAATATATTATACCCATATAACTAACTAAGGGGATGTGTGCCACATGTTGGCATCTCCATCAACCCATATACATCAATACATCATATCCCTAGGTACATAGCATTCCTTCCCTCCTTGACATGTTTCATCCCTAAAACATAGGAAGAAACCAAATAATGAGTGTGCTTCAAATCATTGCACACTTGTCTCCAATCACGATCATCTAGCCATGCATGTGTGATCTTGGCAGGTGATTGCTCTCCAAGCTTGTTTCCAAATTTTATTGTGCTCCTTTGGTTTTGTTCATAATCATAATTAGATTGCTTAGGTGTTGCAACATAATTAATCCTCTTTTTATTCCATGTATCATATTCCGTTGCACTACTTTGATTCCAACCATGACCATAGTAGGCATTCTTCCATGCATAGTCATAGTGATTCCCCCATTCATTCCATGTGCCAAAGTATTTTTTCTTTGAATTCCATGAATATCTATAATGATTGGAAATTATATTTCCTGTATAGACAAAATGATTATTCTTTTGACACTTCCTCACCTGGTTTCATGATTGTTTCCTCTCATGATGATCTGGGTGTCTATATACCTCAACATTTTCCAATACTTTGACCTTATCCACCTTTTCTTCTACCTCTTCCACCTTTTCCTTTTTTGTCTCTTGAGTAGATGAAGTGCTCATTTGTAGTGTGTATTTATCTATATCATCTGAATCTTCATCATGTTCTTCATCACCTGTTTCCATCTCATCCTCACCATCTACCTGGATTGTTATTGGTGCCTTTTTCAGTATGATATCTTGTAAAGTGATCTTCTTTTTCTTATACCAAAACTTCATGAACTTTTTTTGAACGTTAATATTCACTGTTCCCAAAGTCTTTAACCATGGATATCCAAGAACTATATCCACATCATCCATATCCAAAGCATAAAAATCTGAATGCAAAACATATTTTTCCATAATGAGATTTAGATCTTCAAACATTGAAATATTCTTACCATCTACTTGAACCTCTTTGATATTATTTGCTTCAACATGTAGATGCTTGGACACATTCATGTTGATGAAGTTATACTTACTGGTAGGGTTTATGGACACAATAACCCTTTTCTTTTGAATGCATCCATGAAATTGAAAAATTGACTCAGATTTCTTTGGAGCCAAATAATTTTAACGCTTCTTCTTCTTCTTCTTCTTCTTCTTCTTCTTCTATTGCTTTTTCTACTTCTTCTTCTTGTTCTTCTACTGATTCTTCTATTTCTTCTCCTTCTTTTTCTAATTATTTTTCTTCTTCTACTGATTCTTCTTTTTCTGCTTCTTGTTTTATAGCCCATAGATCTAAAAAAATCTATTCCATTTCTTTCCATGAAGAAAACCTTTCTGTACAGCTCAACTAATCAAACCAATCTAGTGCAGGCCTAGACAAAAAAGGAGTTAATCATCTTTGGCCAAATTTTTTTTGTAAAATTATTCTCCAAAAGGAGCCACCATTATCTAGCATCAATATCATCTTCCCCTAAAAATATTTGCAACTCCATGATCCACAAAAAAATTAAGGTTCATGAAACCCTAAAATTTCAAAATTGATCCATAAAATCACAAAAAATCACTCTAGACAACTCAAAAAATTCTAAATTTTTTACTATCCTTTTCTTATATCTTCTTACATCTCCAGAAAAACTTTCGAATAAAAATTCGTTATATTTCAGAAGATATAGCAAAATTATTATAAACCCTAAAATATCAATAACTCCCTCAAAATGAATCAAAAAATTCTAAAATTTTTATTACGCTTCTATTATATTTTTTTATATCTTCAGTGAAAATTTAAAATAAAATTTCCTTACATTTAAGAAGATATAGTGAAATTAGTGTTTCATTCCACACAAATTGCCCAAATCGAAGCTCTGATACCACTTGTAATGGACTTGATATTCAATATATGCAGAATTACCCTTAAGGTAGGGAAACACCAATAATACTCCTTTAGGAAGGAATAACTCCACAATGTCTCTTTGAGGGGACAACCTCCAATATCCTCTTACAATAGAAGACTCAATGCTTGCCTGATATATTTATCATGATATTCATCTCCTATATATATATATATATATAACCCATGGATGGGTAACCTCCTAATCCAATGTAGGCCAACCATTACCCAATGTAATACTTTCACAAGTTACTCTATTATCCTAATATATTATACCCATATAGCTAACTAAGGGGATGTGTGCCACATGTCGGCATCTCCATCAACCCATATACATCAATACATCATATCCCTAGGTACATTTTAATGGTCTTTATATTCAATATATGCATAAATACCCTTAAGGTAGGGAAACACTATATAATACTCCTTTAGGAAGGAATAACTCCACAATGTCTCTTTGAGGGGACAACCTCCAATATCCTCTTAAAATAGAAGACTCAATGCTTACTTGGTATCTTTACCATGATAATAATCTCCTATATATACATCTATCTAACCCATGGATGGATAACCTCCTAATCCCAATGTAGGCCGACCATTACCCAATATACTACTTCCACAAGTTACTCTATTATCCTAATATATTGTACCCATATAACTAACTAAGGGGATATGTGCCACATGTCGGCATCTCCATCAACCCATATACATCAATACATCATATCCCTAGGTACATATCATTCCTTCGCTTCTTGACATGTTTTGTCTCTGAAACATAGGAAGAAACCAAATAATGAGTGTGCTTCAAATCATTGCACACTTGTCTCCAATCTCATTCATCTATCCATCCATATGTGATCTTGGCAAGTGATAGCTCTCTAAGCTTGTTTCCAAATTTTATTATGCTCCTCTAATTTTGTTCATGATCATAATTATATTGCTTTGGTGTCCAAGCATAATAATTTCTCTTTTTATTCCATGTACCATATTCCACTGCGCTACTCTGATTCTAACCATGACCATAGTAGGTATTCTTCCATGCATAGTCATAGTATTTTACCCATTCATTCCATGTGCCATAGTATTTTTTCTTGGATTCCATGCATATCCATAATGATTGGAAGTTTTATTTCCTGTATAGATAAAATGATTGTTGTTATGACACTTCCTCACCTAGTTCCATGATTATTTCCTCTCATGATGATGTGGGTGTCTATATACCTCAACCTTTTCCAATACTTTGACCTTATCCAGCTTTGCTTCTACCTCTTCCACCTTTTCCTTATTTGTCTCTTGAGTAGATGAATTGTTCATTTGTAGTGTGTCTTTATCTATATCATCATGATCTTCATTACATGTCTCAATCTCATCCTTATGATCTACCTGGATTGTTATTGGTGCCTTTTTCACTATGATATCTTGTAAAGTGATCTTCTTTTTCTTATACCAAAACTTAATGAAATTTTTTTGAACATTGATATTCACTGTTCCCAAAGTCTCTAACCATGGATATCCAATAACTATATCCATATCATCCATATCCAAAGCATAAAAATCTGAATGAAAAACATATTTTTCCATAATGTGCTTTAGATATTCAAACATTGAAATATTCTTACCATCTACTTGAACCTCTTTGATATTCTTTGCTTGAACATGTAGATGCTTGGACACATTCATGTTGATGAAGTTATACTTACTGGTAGGGTTTATGGACACAATAACCCTTTTCTTTTGAATGCATCCATGAAATTGAAAAATTGACTCAGATTTCTTTGGAGCCAAATAATTTTAACCCTTCTTCTTCTTCTTCTTGTTCTTCTTCTACTGATTCTTATGTTTGTTCTTCTTCTTCTTCTACTACTAATTCTTCTTTTTTTGCTTCTTATTTTATAGCCCATCAATCTAAAAAAATCTATTCCATTTCTTTCCATGAAGAAAACCTTTCTGTATAGCTCAACTGATCAAACCAATCTAGTGCAGGCCTAGACAAAAAAGGAGTTAATCATCTTTGCCCAAAAGTTTTTGTAAAATGATTCTCCAAAAGGAGACACCATTCTCTAGCATCAATATCATCTTCCCCTGAAAATATTTGCAACTCCATGATCCACAAAAGAATTAAGGTTCATGAAACCCTAAAATGTCAAAATTGATCCATAAAATCAAAAAGAACCACTCCAAACAACTTGAAAAAATCTAAATTTTTTATTGTACTATTCTTATATCTGCTTACATCTCCAGCAAAAATTTCAAATAAAAATTCCTTATATTTCAGAAGATATAGTGAAATTATTACTGTGACTTATTAAAAATATTATCCATATCTAGTAAAAATTTTGTGAAAAATTTTGCAAACAATCAAAAGTTATTGACAATTCAAAAAAAACACTAGGGTTTCACTCCAAAAATTGCCCAAATAGAAGCTCTGATACCACTTGTAATGGTCTTGATATTCAATATATGCAGAAATACCCTTAATGTAGGGAGACACCATATACTACTCCTTTAGGAAGGAATAACTACATAATGTCTCTTCGATGGGACAACCTCCAATAGCCTCTTACAATAGAAGACTCAATACTTGATATCCTTACCATGATAATCATCTCTTATATATATATATATATATATATATATATATAACCCATGGATGGGTAACCTCCTAATCCAATGTAGGCCGACCATTACCCAATGTATTACTTCCACAAGTTACTCTATTATTCTAATATACTGTACCCATATAACTAACTAAGGGTTTGTGTGACACACGTTACCATCTCCATCAACCCATATACATCAATATATCATATCCCTAGGTACATAGCACACACAAGTTATAGATCTATAGAAATACAAGACTATTTGACCTCTATTCATTAGGTGGAAAAGAGATGCAAAATCCGATCCAAATAAGAAACAAGTTGAGAAAAACTAAGGTATTTGATCCGTATTATAACAAACTTATGTATTCTACCATATGCATCAACCCTAAGACTATATTTCAAATATTTCAAAGCTCAACCACACTTGAGGCATTCACGACCAATTTCATTCTAGTATTCACTTACACTTGTACCACACACTAGGTGAGAGAACTACATCGAGATTGATCCCTCCTCAGAGTATTGGTATGTATAAAGATATCTTAAAAATGAGGTGTTGAGGATGTCTATCCTATCCTTTTAAAAAAATACATTTATTGTCCATGCCATACTTGTAAGTAGGATTAGGGTTTGCACACTAAATCAGGTTTTCTAGGCACAACCTAAAGTTATAAATTTTGTGCGTACAATAATAAGACCCAGAAATATAGGTGTAAGTGCTCCCCAAAAATATGAATATTCCTAAAAAGGGGAAATTATCACCACTTTGAAGACACTATAGTAGTATACCACTACTGTCCAAGTGGGACGCTACTATCTAGTGAGCAAATAAATTCCAAGGCCCTATTGACAATTCTCAGACCTATCCAGAACTTAATTTTTAGAACCAAAATCATCTATGACAATCACTTTCTTAATAATTATATATTTATGCATATTTATTACTATTTTTAGAATAAAAATAGATCAAAATCCTTAAAAAATTAATGCTTAATTTTTCATATTATTTAATTGATTTAGACATCTCAACCTTTTAATCTAACTTAGGAATTACACTTGTAAAACCATAAAATGTTAAATCATTTGGTGAACTTGAATTACTTTGAATATTATTTAAAACCCTATTTTTTCCTAGGATTTACCTTTTTGCATTTTTGTACACCAAATTAGAGTTACAAATTCTTGTTTTTCTAATTTTTGAACATAAACCAACCCATTTAGTTAATACCACACTAGTGTGTCATTTATTTAACTTTAATTTAAATCTTTGGCTAACTTACCCTAATTCAAAACCCTAAAAATACAAAACCCTATATAATATCCTTGAATGATATTTACTACTATTTTCTATATTTTTTATGAAATAGATTACAATGACACCACCATATAATAGAAATATCTGAAAATGGTAACACTCAACTAAAATATTTGTTCATTATTTAAATAAATACATATAAATACACTATGAATATATATAATATAAAAATATTGAAAACCAAATACTTACATAAATATCTCTATTGAATCACTAATGCGGTTTATGTATGAAACCACCAAAGCCAGCTAGGGAAGATCTCTCACCACTGAGGTTAATAAACCTTAGAAGGTTTTAATCCTCAAAGATTTATTCACTCCAAGGTTTTTCATCTTTAGGAGAGGAAATATATCAACCATGTTCAAACTCACAAAATGGGGTGTTTAATAATATTCAAAATGATTTTTTACAAAGGAAGAGCTCTAATCATATAGAATTTATAAGTGAAGAAGGGAAGAGAGAAGAAACATGAGGAGAGAGAGAGAATTATGCCCCATCTCCATGTGGACTAATTAGATCATAGTTAGATAATTATGCCCCATCTCCATGTGGGACTAACTAGATCATGGTTGGCATGCTTGACCCATGTGTAAGGGTCAAAAATAGATGGCATCTTCATTATGCCTCTTGAATTTCCTCCATGTACCAACAAAAGAGTGGGAATATTCTTTCCAATTTTTCACCCACTTTAATTATGAATAGTGATTTGATTCCCCACTATATCATGTTCTCTCCCAACACCTTTTTGACCTATTCAAAGGACTTCACATGCCAAAAGGAGATTTATTATATATTTTCACCTCAATTTCTCTCACATCAACTTTGGCACATGTGAGATCCTCCCAACACCTTTTAACCCTTTCAAAAGGACTTCACATGCCAAAAGAAGATTCCCTCCTAGAGTTGCACCCCAATTTCTCTCACATCAACTTTAACACATGTGAGATTCCCCATGGGACATGACACATCATCCATGACCACCTCATCTACTGCATCATCAGTTGTAGCACCTACCACATCACCATGAATAATGATAGTGAATAGTGCACATGAATAGTACCTATGAATAGTAACTTGGCCTCAAAAATTACCTTATATGACATGATTTAACCTATAGGAATGAAAAAGGATAATAGTCTTCTAAAATTACCTCATTGGAAGAAGGCGACATTACAATCCTCCCTCCCTAGAATTGCTTGTCCCCAAGCAATATTAAATCTAGATGTAGAATTTTCTCATTCTCCCAAATAGCATCCTTAACCAAAAAATCATTCCACTTCAAGAAGCACTCCCTGATAGTCCTCCCTCTTATAATATGTTATTTGGAGTCAATTATAGTCTCTAAAATGAGAATGATTTTTCCTTCCTCATCTAATGGTAGCAATTTGAAAGAACTATTGAAATTTTGGCCTCACAAGGCCAAATGTCAATCCATAACATCAAAAACTTGCATAATACCCCCCCAAACTTATTTGAGGTGTTTTAACTTATCATGATCTCATGGTTGTCTTTTGAGAGTCTTTTAACCTTGTGAGAGATTTCATGTCACCATAGATACGGATTGTGTCATAACATATCATATTTACATTGGGTGTATTTGGTGATATGATAGTGATTATGGAGGTCTTGGTCTTAAGCATGATAGACTTAAAGACCCTAGTAGGAGTTTAAGTCACTTCAAGGTGGGAGTAAGAACCACTATAAATGTGAAGGATGATCAAGTCCATTTTATTTCATGGTGTAAATCCTAGTAATATATATATCAAAACCATATCCCATGACCTTTATGTTCAATTCTCTCACAATGCCTCATTATCCCTTTAAAGACACATAAATGCCTATATAAATCAATGTACCTTATATCATCTTCATGAAAATGTAATTTTATAGTATTTCATTATTCAAATGAGTATTAAAGAGGTCCCATTACCTCTATATGTCCAGCATTAAGCATTCTATGTCACATAAAGTCCCTTTTAAGACTCATTCCAACCTTCTCACTAGCAAAATGAGCCCCACACATGTCAAATAGGTGTCTCCTCAACTCCTCATATCATAAAATCAGTTTGATAATCCATTTACCTTTGTTTTCCCTCCATCTACCTCAAAATGGTAGTTCTAGCTCAGAGACATGAAGAAAATGGTATTTTTAGGTGTGTTTAGAGAGTTGTAAGAATGGTATAGTCAACCCATAAAAGGGGGATTTATGTACTACAGAGGAATTTAGTGTAGATGTATGGAAGAATTTTTAGGGTCAAATAATGTAAAACAAGTTCAAAGCCATTATTCCTTCTTCATTGTCTTCTTTGGTAGCTTTGACACTCTATCAGGTTTTCCATCATTCCATATAGGAGGTAAATCCTAGAGTTGGTATTTTGGGAAGATGAAATATGTCCCTTGAAATTATTATCCATGTAATTTATTAGTAATTTCACTCTTAGATCTTAATGAATAATCATTAACAAACTAGCCACTCTAGTAGACCTCTTCATCTATGCAAGGATGAGAAAGTATAACTATTTTGGTAGATTTTTGAGTATTATATGAAAACCAATGGTTTTTTATGTTTTCGAGGTCATTATAGATAATATTAAACACCATACACTCTTTTTTCACATGTTTGAATAGTGGGAGAAAGCCAAGCTTATTTTTTTCTCCATCTTACAGCCTACATGTAGACTTAAACTAGTGAACAAAGTGTAAAGTTACCTTTTCAGAAGGGGTTGATAGTGTTGAAATGTTGGTTTAGTGATCCAAACTTTTCCATACCTCTATGCTTAATATTGGTGTTCATAATGGCCTCTCATCAGTTAAAAAGGTGTCTTCAATGAAGGTTTCATATGCATTTGAGGTTCACTATGTAGTAGCATTATGTGTTGCTCATGTCACCATCAGAACCTTTAAAGCATAGTTTATGAACATGAAATGAGGTATTGGAGTCATGATATGCCATAAAAATTCCATTGGGAGCATATATCTTAACCTCTAAGATAACCTCTCAAGATGAAAACTACCTTCGTTGCCTTCAAATTTTCACACAATTAGTTTAGCAATGATTAAGGTTTCTTAGCTAAGATTAAGCTTACTCAAAGTGTCCTAGGTTTCACTTTTGGACTATGCATAAATTTTTTATGTCTCCAAATTGGTATATTTATATAGGTATATGTTTTAAGGTCTTTAAGGTTCATGATCATTGCATTGGAATGGTTCCATGTTTCATTTCATGATTCTTCCATACGTTGTCATTTCATCCTACTTTGATTGCATTATCATTGTCTCTCAACCCTATTTTTGTGCTTCACCCTCCTCCATCCATTCATCCTTCACTCCAAGGCTTGAATCATGTAAATAACTATGAACACCTTGTAATATTCAGGACCCATAAGCTTATGTAGGATGTATCCATGTAGGTCTTATACTTTGTTAGAATGGTAAAAGAACACCTATATTCAGTCACTTAGGCCTACTAAAATGGAATATCTAATAACATTATGTTTTAATCATTAATTGGCATATAAGGAATGGTGTGGTCAAGATAATGAACACCCCAAAGAGATATAAGAGAATTTGAGAGAAATTCATGAGAGGTTTCAAATGGCTCTAACACTTTCCTCTCACATAATATTCATCTCTTAGACCGCTACAATATTCATTACAGGCAAATGAATACATATAACAATGTTTGTGCATATTGACATCTCCATCTTACCTATACAAAGAGACAGTGTTCATGCAAGAAGGTGAAAGGTCTAAACTAAGGAGGAAGGTTTATATCAATGATCACTCCATTCAAAAAAGTAAAAGGAACACCTATAATATTTAGTATAAAAGTCACCTATTAATGGTCCTTTGGATTGTGATGACTGAAATGGAGATTACCAAACAAATGAAAAGGTAAATAGAAGATGGAAAAAAACTTCAAAGATAGATATGAGGTATCTATGATCACTCAATACCATAAGTCTAAAAGTGCTCCACATGGTACTCAGTCCATATAGAGGTGCCAAAAGAATGCCTACAACCATGATAAGATGACATCAACCAAAGGAAATATAATAAGAACTTTGAGACCTTAACAAATATATTGAAGTGGGTGGATCATTGTAAATCCTTCATTGACACTATAATTGATTCAATATCTTATCCACAAGGTCTTTATATTGATCCAAAGTCAACATCCTAAGAGGGAGACCTACAGTCATAAGATTGCCATAATGCTCACTGAGATAGGAGAAGTCAAGGTACCCATGTCTTTGATATGTGTATTATTAATCATCAATAAATAACAATGGAAACATCATGGTTGATATTTTTATTAGATTCAAAGGGTTTATGAATTGGTTTTAGGCCTACATAGCCAAAAGTGACCTACATGCACTAGCCTATAGGTCCTTATTTTGATCAAACCATCATCAAGTTAACATGCAAACCAAAATAGTGTGGAATAAAAGGAAGAGAGTGGTACTATAAACACATTAAGAGACAAATGTGTTTGGGAATGCCAAGAACCTAGTTATAGCTCCATCAAGATGCAAAATTGGTTGGTAGAGAAGGAAAAATGTAATTACTAAACATAGTCAAATGCATATAGCCTGTTTTGAGAAAGTTGAGGTTTTGAAATATATATAGATATATTCAAGATATTAAAATTGATGTATATGACCATTATTAACATTTAAAGTCACTCATGATGTCTTAAGGGTCAGACAATTAGTAATAATATTCATTGTTGTGTCTCAAATAGACCCTAGTCTCTTAGAATCCTGTGATGAAACTAGGTACATTCTTGAAAGTTTAAACCCAAGACAAAGAATTTGGAATCCTTAAAGGGTTATGAGGAAATTAAAAATATTATGTAAAGGTTTCCATATACTCCTTGAGGTGAAAACACTCAAGTTTCAAGTTAAAGTGCCCTTGAGGGCCAACCAAGAGGGTAAACCTGTAAAGACCCATATTCATAAAGTACTAACATTTAGCAGTCAAAGTGATTGATAAAGATATAAACATAAATAAATAATAGGTAGTTTGGATGGCTTAATAGGACCATGAAAGTGTTATAAACCTTAGGTAAGGTAGGAGGCATTGAACCCACATTGTTGGGTTTCCTAGTCTTGCCTGCATATAAACCCTAAGATAAGTTGAGAGTGCATAGGAGGAATAGGGCCAAGGTTTGGTGATTGAGTAGAGTTGAAGAATATTAGAAAGAGTTTTAGAACACTGATATTGATTATTTTTATCCCTAATTTGACATAAAATCCATCTAGACCTTCAAACATAGTTTAGGCCTGTTTAGCCTAGAAACCAGTCTTGAGACCTATCAGGCCTACATCACCATAGAGATACATTCATATAAATATAAGAAAATGGAAATCATGAGAAGGTATAATTGAATTTTAAATGTATTATTAAATTATTTTACATGTAAGGCAATGCATAAAGGGTTAATTTGGTCTTATGAGTCTAATTCAAGCTAACACAATCTAGACAATCATTTGAGGCCTCTGTTTGAGTGCTTATATATTTCACCTGAGAATGGGTTAAGTAAAATGATCTTAGTGGGGATTGGGGACCCCTTAAAATTTAAACTAATGGATTATTAAGTGGGAATAATGATCACACCCTTATGAACAAAGTTTAATAAGGCTATCTTATTTAAACTACCTCTAGAAAAAGACAAGCTCACTTTTGTATGTCTACATCTTATCCCACTCTTTGCATGGGAAATCAAGATTGTTAGGAAAGTTATAGGGGTTAATGTACCTAAAATATATGGTAGGATTTTTTTATGGGTTTGTACTCTATGAATCCTTTCTAAAAGTACTAGACACCCAAAACCTCCCAAAAACCCTAAGTGGACCCAATTTTAGAGATCCAGATATCTTGGCATCCTATCACCCTAGAATGGTCTAAAAAACACCTACAATGTCAAGATAACTTAGAGGATAACCTATTCATGGGTTTTAGTTGTATGTAATATGTATGGAAGTGTCATAAATATGTATTTTTGTAGGATTTTGGGTAGAAAATAGGGTACAAAGTTGGTCAAGGAATTCTAATCCTTAGAGAGGATAGTTTGGGACTTGGTTCAGATTCTCAAGTCATAACATTCCCAAAATTTAATCTATAAATTCCTTGTAAGTTCATTAAAAATTACCAGTCTACAAATGATAGAGAAAGGTAGCCTAGTTAACTAGGAGAAGTGAAATTTCAAGTGCCTACTACCTATATAAGCTTAAATTATGGTTGATGATGTTGTTTCAGGTCTAAAACACACTCATTCATGGGATGAAAATGTATCTTGTAGTTTTAATGGATACCAACTATCATAAATTCAAGTAATTGTGCCTAATTGGCCTATTTGGTCAACAAGAAGGTTGAAGGTTGGCATAGAAGGTTGGTAGAAAGAGTTAATGAAAGATAATTACACTAAGTAATTGATGTAATGGGTGATTTGGACACCCTTAATAGCAATGATGATAGTATGGAGGTAGTTTCCTAGTTTGGTTAATGCATAAAAGGGAGGTAAGCTACTCAATGCCTTTTGAAGGCCTAGTTTCCTTTATTTACACTTTGTAATTTCCATAAGATGGATTGATTAACCTTTCTTGGGAATGTTCATGTTATTAAATGATTCAAATTGTTCAGTTATACCCTCTACCACCTCAATTTTAATTCCAATAGCTCATTCAAAGAGTCATTGAGGAGACCAACGCATGGATAGGGTATATGGCATGACTATTGTAACTATTTTAATTATAGTTTGAATATATGATGGTCATTAATGGCCCTGCCTCCTCTTCTCCATGACATTAAACCATAATTCTCTCTTCATTCCTTCTATGTAGTGAGGTATTTAAGTCTTGTATTACATCCCTTAGGATGATATGAAAAAATTCTCCCTGACCTTGTACTCTATAAGACCTATTGGACTATTAATAGATTCTTCCAGCTTCTCTTTGATTAGCTTCTAGTGTGTGTATGATTTTTTGATATGCTTAAGTTGTCTAATTTCCCTTCTACAAATCCAATGCCTTCACCTAGATGTTAACAAATTTTCTTTGCAAGTTGTGTAGTGTGTTAAAATGTTGATGGTTGAGTTTAATATTGGAGATTTGATTTTAAGAGTCTAAAACTAGACCTTCTTCTAATTGCCCTCAGACTTTATTCATCAAGATAAACCTCTACATGAAATATTGATGCCTAAAAACTACTGGATATAGTAGTTCAATTAAATGCTTAGTCCATCAGTGTTATTTGATTTCAAGTTGAGTGGATGGAACTATCACATTGGTACATCACCACTTTAGAGTAGGTTTACTTATGCAATCTCTCTTACCTTTTCATCCCAATAGGATTATGTCTTATAAAGAGATATCAATTGAGAAAATCAAGGGATCTAGCTCCATAAAATCTAGAGGTTTAACCTAGACTTCTTGAAGGGAAATTAGGCCACCTAAGCATATTAGACAATCAAAAAGGAAATAAGGGTACAACCTAGTTACCTAAAAGGAACCACATTATGCCCAAGTTCCTTCTTATGCAATGATACATGGAATATATTATTCACTTTGCTACTTTTTGGTAGCTTCAAATCACAAGCCACTTCTCTAATCCTTTGTAAATCCTAAATGGGCCATAAAACCATGGTTTTAACTTCTCTAATCGATTCTTCTTAAGAGTGGACTTCATGTAGGGTTTTAATCTCAAATAATCCATGTCACCCACCTCAAATGTATACTCAATTTGGTGATTATTTATGTACAACTTCTACCAATTTTTTGCTTGCTTCAAGTTTATCTTCAAGGATTTCATTATATTCTAACTCGGCTCTAATAAATCCTTGGATTTAGGAACTCTACTGTCTCCTAACATAAATTCAATGAATATACAGGATTCATATCCATATATATCCATAAATGGTGATATCTTAATTGACATGTGATAGGTAGAGTTATAACAATACTCTCTTAAATACAACCAAATCACCCATGCCTTCTGCTACCCTAAAATGTAATTTTAGAGGTACCCTTCCACCCACTTATTTACAATCTTAGTCTACCCATTTATCTATGGGTGATATATGGGTATTATGAGTGAGTTTAGTCATACTAAATTTTAAATTTTCATGCCAAAATAAGATCAATAACTTGTTGTCTATGTCACTAACTATGTTCTTGGGCATCCCATATAACTTGAATATTTATCTGAAGAATAAATTTGCTACTTTTACTACTAATGTTTTTGATGAAATGAAAAATAAATGATCAAATTTTGTTAATATATCCACCACAACATAGATGCAATCCTTACATTGCACTTTAGGTAACCCTGTGATGAAGTCCATCAAGATACTTTCCCATTTTTTATCAGGAATGGGTAGAGGATACAACAAACCTATGGGATAAATATGGTCATTCTTATTTTTATGACAGGTGGAAAATTGTCTAACATACTTAAGGACTTCATTCTTAAGTCCTTTCCATTTAAATCTCTCCTAGATCTGTGTGTATGTCTTGAAGAAACATGAGTGATCAACCATAGGTGCATCTTGAAAAAATCTTATGACTTGCATATTAAACTTTGAACCAGGTACCAAATAGATCATATCTTTATAAATAATAATCTCAATGACCATGATGTACCTATCATCTTGTCTATTACCCTCAATGATACTATTAACCCAAGATTCCTTAACATATTTTGCTAAAATATGCCCTCTCCAATCTACTATAATTTCTACCTAAGAACACAAATATGGTCTCCTAGACAAAGCATTAGCCATAATTTTTATCTTCCCTTTGACATATCTAATGTCAAATTCATAATCTTAAAGCTTAATCATCCATATCTCTTGTCTATCACTTAGATACTTTTGACCCAAGAAATACTTGAGGTTTTTGTGGTCAGTTTTGATAATAAACTTACCTCCCACAAGATATGTTCTGAACTTGTCCAAGGTATGCATAATGTCCATCATATCCTTATCATAGATAGGGTATCTCCTCTTATCACCACTAAAATTTTTGTTCTAAAATATAATGGGATGATTCTCCTATATCGAGATAGAACGTACTCCTCTAGATGAATCACACTTGAGTTCAAAAGGTTTGGAAAAATTAGGAATAACTAATATTGGGCATAACTCATAATCTGCTTAAACTAATCAAAAAATTATTATGCTACACTAGACCCAAAAAAAATCCCCTTTTTAGTCAAATTAGTAAGTGGGGAATCACCTATGAAAATACCTTAACAAATCTCCTATAAAAACCACATAGACCAAAAAACCCATTAAGTTGTGAGAGATTAGTGGGAGGAGACCAATCTAAAATTATTTTGATATTTTCTAGATCCATTCTAACACCCTTGGAGTTGAACATGTGGCTAAGGTAAAGAAGCTCCATCATACTAAATTCACATTTTGACTCTTGGCATATAAATACTCTCTATCAAAGATGCTTAGAATCTCATCTAAATGCATCATATGTTCTTCCCATGTTTTGATAAATATCAAAATATCATCAAAGAAAATCAAAACAAACTTACAGAGTTGTTTGTTAAATACCATGTTCATGCAAGGCTGAAAAGTGGTAGGAGCATTGGTTAGACCAAATGTCATAACCAATAACTCATAGTGTCCAAAATAACACTTCAAATCATTATTCTCCATATCCTCCTCACGAAATTGTATCTGATGATAGCTTGATCTCAAATCAATCTTAGATAATTAGCATGCACCATGTAGCTCATCTATGAGATCATCTATTTATGGAATGGGATACCTATTTTTTATTGTCTTCTTATTCAAATCCCTATAATCTATACACATATTCATATTTCCATCCTTTTTCTTCACCAACACTATTGAAGATGCGAAGGGGCTTTACTAAGCCTAATGTGTCCCATGTTAATCAACTCCTTAATGGACTTCTCTATCTCATCTTTTTGAATCTTTAAATGCCTATAAAGGGTGGTGATAATTGGTTTGACACCATCCTCTAACTCAATGGCATTGTTAATGCCTCATTCAAGAGGCCTCCTAGGAGGAATGCTACCAAAAATGTTTTTTACTTGGATAACAAACCCTGTACATCTAGAGGGTAACTCTTCTTCTACTTCTCTATAGTGATTGGCATAATGAAGCTTTTAAATGCCCACTCTACCTAGTCATGTCTAATAAGTTTCTCTATTCTTTTGAAAGAGACTATTCATAGTCCACCATTTGATATGCCTCTAACCATAACCTTCTTATTAGTAGATTTAAATGTCATCTCCATGATCTGTAAGTTCATATGAAACTCTTTTATAGACCATAACCACTACATTCCAAGGACCACATCTATGTATCCTATGCTTATCATATAAAAATCATCTCTAAGATCTCAATCTCCCACCTAAATGTTCAAGTTAGGAATCTTCCTAGTGCATGTGAGGGTGAATCCATCTGCTACAATCTCCTTAAAACCATCGAATTCTTATATTGTAATTCCCATTATGGTCATGGTCACAATTCCTTCATCAATAAAATTATGTATAGAACATGTATCAATAAGAGTGACTATTTGTTGTCCATATATTACTTCCCAAACTCTAAAAGAAATATTTCTTTGAAAGTGAGAGAGTTGGGAATGTGTTCCCCTACCTTCATGCTCCTTATATAACACATCTAAAGAGATTTCTTTCTCTTGATATTCCAAATCAGATTATGGATTTGATTTTTTAGTAGTAGATTCATCTATTGAATAGTACTCAATTTGATTGACTTTGGCCATAGGTGAGCACTTTTGATCTAGACCCCATGGGTCTTTACAAGTGAAGCATAATTTATTCCTCTAGAGTTTATTAGGTTGGTATGCATTCAACCTTATGGTCTCCTTATTATCTTTTTGGAACCCTTTTGACTAAGAATTGCTTCTAGACATAAAGGATTTCTTATTTCTTGCCTTTTTAATTGCTTTCTATATTGTGGGTGGACTAATAGCCTTAATCCAATCTATCAAGGGGTTAGATATCCCATCTACCTAAAGCATGATTAATCTCATTTTTGAAATGTCAGTCATTGGAACGGATAATATTTGGAAATTATCAATGTAATCATCTACCAAAATCCATTATTTTATTGGTCCCAACTCCGTGAAGTTAAACTCAAGATATTTATTATCAAACCTATTAATCAACCTCTCTGTGAATTCAACATAAGAATTGATTTGATCATGGCCCAAGGTAACCAATCCATGGTACCACCATTAATGTGCATAACCATCCAAATGGAGAGTTACATATTTAATTACATCAATTTTAGCCATAGGATTAAGATAAAAATAAGTGTCAAGCTTTTTCACCCAAAATCTAGTGGTAATCTTCCTAGAACCATCAAAGTATTGAATAGATAGCTTATCCACCTCTTTCTTCAACTCATTATTATGAGGTCTTCCAACCCCACCTCTATGGGAATTATCTTTGTCTAATTGATAAATAGGAATTAAATGGAATTTTAGACTAGAAACCTACCTCAAATGCTAGCCAATCACTCTAAACTTGAGCATGCATTTCTAAATCATTGGTATCATCATTCCCTTCCAAGGTATTATCCATCAAAATGAATTTAGGCATGGAGGGTCTAGGATTGTTTGAACCATTGAAGGTCCATGTCTAAACAACTCTATTATTGACTATATGGGACTCTTTTGATCCATTATGACCATTTTTATTTGCATTACCATTATTTCCCATCAATTGAGCTAACATATTTGTAAATTTTTATTGTGATTGAGCCATTTTTTGATTCTATTGAGCCATTTTCTAATTTTTTTTGATACATTTACTACATCAAAGCCTCTAGATTGACTGGATCTCCTCTTCTACCTCCCATTCCAAATGGGTCTCTACTAGCTCTTTCATCTCTTTCTCCCATTGAACCAACAAGTCTTTCTTCTCATTGTAATTTTCTTTAATCTCTTTGTAATTATATAAATTCCTTATCACTTGGAAACGTCAAATAACACAAGACCTATAGGCTGGAAAGATGACCAGATCTAATACCACTATAATATCCCTAAAAGATAATTACTACATTTTTTTGTATTTTTTATGAAATAGATTATAATGACACCACCATACAATATAAATATCTAAAAATGGTAACACTTAACTACATTATTCATTCATTATCTCAATAAATAGATATAAATCCACTAAGAATACATATAATATAGAAATATTAAAAACCAATTGTTTACATAAATATATTTATTGAAGCACCATTGTGGTTTCTGTATGAAACCACCAAAGCCATCTAGGGAGGATCTCTCACCACAGAGGTCAACAAACCTTAAAGGGTGTTCATCCTTAAAGATTTATTCACTCTAAGGATTTTCATCATTAGGAGATGAAATATCATGAACTAAGTTAAAAATCACAACATGGGGGGTTTAATAATATTCAACATGATTTGTTACAAATGAACAACTCTCATTATAGAGAATGTACAAGTGAAGAAGGGATGAGAGAAGAAACATGAGGAGAGAGAAAGAATTGTGCCCCATCTCCATGTGGACATAATTGGGTCATGGTTTTCATTCTTAACTCATGTGTAATTTTCAAAAATGGTTAACCTCTTCATGATGCCTATTTAATTTCCTCCATGTGTGACCAAAAGAGTGGGAATCTCTTTTTCAATCTATTCCCCACTTCAATCATGACTAGTGATTTGATGCCCCACTATCCAATGTTCTCTCCCAACACCATTTTGACCTATTCAAAGGAATTCACATGCCAAAAATAGATTCCCTCTTATATTTTCACCCTTCTTTCTCTCACATCAACTTTGTCACATGTGAGATCTTCCCAACACCTTTTGACCCTTTCAAAAGGACTTCACATGCCAAAAGAAGATTCCCTCCTAGAGTTGTGCCCCACTTTCTCTCACATCAAATTTAAAACATGTGAGATCCCCCATGGGCCATACCACATCATCCACAACCACCTCATCTATTACATCATCATTTATATCACCTACCACATCACCATGAATAATGAGAGTGAATAGTAACTTGGCCTCAAAAATTCCTTTATATCACTTGATTTATACTATGGGAATGAAATAGGCTAAAGTTAATCTACAATTACCTCATCAAGAAGAAGGATAAATTATACCCTAGGTTCTACATTTCCAAAATTTAATTTTTATATTCATAAATCTTCTAAATTGTATAATCATGATTATAATGATTGAAGAAATTAATCAATTTTTAATGGAAAGTTTATTACTTTCATTTGCATGATTGTTTCCTTTAATTTGGAATCAACTCAAAAATGACACAGATACATGTATTATTACATGATTCTTCATATCAACTCAAATGTTTTTCATTATTCATTTTTATTTCACATTCTATCATTTTTCTATATGTAATATAATTAATACATTATTATTTAATCATATAGATACATGTATACATGATGCTTCATATCAACTCAAATGTTTTTTATGTTTCATTGTTTCTTTCACATGCTTTATTCTATATTCAATACACTTAAGACAATATTCATTAATGACATATATAACTTATTACATCAAATAATAATTATACTACCTAAAATCAATAAATCTCCCTTGGATGCATTTTGATCTTTGGTCCATTATAATTATTTTCATATAATTCCTCAACATTTAATTACATCATTAGTCTTTATTATCACTCCTTATCAATCACAAACATCTATCCACCATCCTACATCTATTATTATCTCTGCATTTTAAGTAGACACTGCAATCTAGTTCATGATGTCCTCATGTGGTCATGAAGCATGGTAAATTTGTAATAGTTATGGTTATATATTTATAGATCAAATCATTACTTATTGAATTAAAATTTCCATTTTATAGATTTTATATCACTCTAACACATACAAATATATTTTTTATGCCATACTCTATGATATTTAGGTACTTCAGACATCCAATCCTTCCTATGTGCATTCTATTATCAACACTATGAAATGGATAAAATATCGTATTTATTTTGAGAGAGATGACCTACCTATAAACATCATAGATTTACACCTACCTATATCTATTAATTTAAAAATTAATGAGGTAGGTGTCAAATCATTTCTAGTTGATAATGGATCAGGTTTAAATATCTGCAACATCTCTTTTTTGCATCGCCTTAACATACATGCTATATATTTTGATCCTTTTGATATGAGCATCCAAAGGTTTGATAACAGTCCAAAAAAACATTGGGTCAAATCACATTAAACCTTACCCTCGAATCCATAACACTACTTATATAATACCAAGTAATGCCTAATGATCTAAATTATAATATTTTACTTAGAAGACCATGGATTCATAATATACATGTAGTTTCATCAACATTACATGCATGTTTAAAATTTAGATAAAAAGGCCATATATATACATTACCTATGGATAAAAAACCATTAAAGTAATTTCAACATATATAACCTTCACATAACTATATTCCTCACATGCATTTTCTTACTACACCACCATAGTCTATAATTCAAAAGACACATACAACTCCCCCAGTTACTTCTATCACCTTAGGTAATAATTTCACTTCACCTTTTGCATTACGATATTTTCAAAAAATGGTTTACACAAGATAAAGCATTGGAAAACATGAGAAAGGAATACTAAATCTTATGGAATCATATGATCAACAGGGAAAATAAGGACTAGGATATTGAAATGATACATCTTATACTAGATCCTCTCATAATCATTCTACACATATCATGTTTTGTCCACCTATTTAATGACTTGTTGATATAGTGAACCATTCTTATACACTTTTAGTTGTCTATCCCAATCTCTTTGATGATATATTTTCTCTAGATCTACCAATTCTTGATAAGTTGGATAATGATTAGGTTCTATCAAAACTCCTAGGTGCATATGAGGATTTCCCTTCCTTCTATCATAAGAATATGTTTCCTCATTCTATAAGTGCCTAGGGATACTTTGGTGAGCATTCAAATGATTTGGATAATATGTTACCTGACATAGATAATATAATTCTTAAAAAACTATATACATTATATTGATCCACATCATTTAATGAAGAAAAAATCAAATTTAATTATGGCACTGAAATCGATCCTTGCATCATGCTCTTAGATGTCACCTTACATAAATAACAAGACATGGATATTCATCATATTTTAATTAATTTTATTAAAGTATTTACATGATCTTATTTTGATATGCCTAGCATTGATCCCTCAATCATAGTATATATAATTAAATTATATCCTGATGCCAAACTAGTAAAGAAAAAAGATTCGAAAAATGCATCTTAAAGTGGTTCTCCTTGTCAAGGATGAGATCCAACTGTTGTTAGATTTTGGTTTTATTGGAAAAATTACCCATCCAAAGTGGGTTTCCAATATTTTTCATATTGTAAAATCTAATGGAAAAATTTTATGTTATTGTGACCCAAGATACCTCAATAAAGCATGCCCTAAAGATGATTTACCATTACCAAACATTGATATGAAATTCAATTCCATATCTAGATATGAGATTATCTCCTTTATGTATGGTTTTTCTAATTATAATCAAATCAATACCACTAAAGAATATCAAGAAAAGACTTATTTGACCACACCATGGGACACCTTTTTCTATATAGTCATGACATT
Organism: Torreya grandis; assembly: GCA_037957365.1. NCBI lineage: Eukaryota > Viridiplantae > Streptophyta > Pinopsida > Cupressales > Taxaceae > Torreya > Torreya grandis. Next base: position 403,829 of record JARHVA010008494.1, on the reverse strand, counting down.
TGAATTAAATAATGTTGGTGTAACTTATCAATGCATTATGATGCATATCTTTCATGACCTCACTCATAAAATAGTCAAAGATTATGTTGATGATTGTTTAGAAAATTTAAAAGAGCAACAACATCAAGAAATTGATTTGTGACAAATATTCAAAAGACTTAGAAAATACAATGTTTGACTCAACCCTAAGAAATGTGTCTTTGGAGTTTCCTCAAGGAAACTATTGGGTTTCATTATATCTCAACTTCACATATAATTTGACCCTAATAAGGTTAAAACAATCATAGATATGCCTCCTCTGACTAATCTAAAACAACTTCGGTCTCTCTGAGGGAAAATTCAATAAATTCATTGATTTATGGCATAGTTCATAGATACCCAATCATTTTACTAGAATACTCAAAAAGGATGTGAAATTTGAGTGGGACATCACATATCAAGATAGATTTGATACACTTAAGCAATACTTACGTAACCCTCTTGTCTTGGTTATACCTATCCCTGGTAAACTACTCCTACTTTACATTCTATTAATAGATCATGCACTGGGAGAACTTCTAGAAAAACATGATGGTCAACATAAAGAAAAAGCAATTTACTACATCAGTTTTACACTAGATGATTATGATCAAAATTATCAAAAAATTGAAAAAAAATACTTAGCACTAGTATTTTTAACTCAAAAACTTCATCACTACATGGTCAATAATGAGACACAAATCATAGCCAAGGTCAATCCCTTAAAATTCCTCATGTCAAAACCACATCTTTCAGGTTATATTACAAAATAGTTTATGTTACTTATAGAATTTCACCTCAAAATCATTTTAAAAAAATTGGTAAAAGGTCAAATAATTGCATACCATTTGACAACAACTCCATTACTAGATATATACCACTCCAGATATATGGATAATTGTCTTTGATGGTTTGAGAGGTGCATCTGGTGTCAACGCTAGAATTATTTTCACCAATCCCTTAGGACATAGTACCTCTTTCATATAAAATCAATTTTTCATGCAGTAACAATATCATGTAATATGAAGTTCTCATCTTAGGCCTTCAAGAAACTCAAGATCTCAAGATAAAATCAATAAAAGTTTATAGGAACTCCTAATTAATTATTAATTAAGTCATAAATGTTTAGCAAATAAAACAAAAACACATGATTCCTTATAATAATATGGTTTAATGTCTATGGGCTTAGTTTGATTATTTCTCTATCGAGAATATCCCACACAAAGACAACCATCATGTCAATGTTATGGAAAATGTCACATCATTGATCCTAATTGATATAGATGCAAGACAATCTCTATTTATGATTAAATGATTACAATCTCTATCATTATCCCATATAGACCTTATCACTCTAATAGTCATAGTTTCCACATAGAGTTTGACACCATCTGAATGGTTCTCTAGCATATACAAATTTTTGAATTAAATCTATCACACCCAATACTTTTATGAAGAATTAAAAGCACAAAATAAAATGAAACTCTCTTTGATGTGTCATCATTTCAAGTGCTTTATTTAAAATATCTTTTCATGGACACTTACTCCTATGTTTAAAATTCAAAGAAGCTAAATTGGTTATTTGATAAATACATGATAGTGAATGTGGTAGTCATTTCAGTGGTAAGGCAATGTCACACAAGTTAATAAAACAAGGTTACTATTGTCCAACCATATAACAAGGATGTCAAGAGTATGTAAAATTATGTGACAAGTGCCAATGACATTATAACTTATACTTTGTACCATCTCATCAACTCCAACCTATCATATACCCATGGCCATTCATGATATGGGGATTCGACCTGATCAGTAAGATAAACACAAAATCTATAAGAGGCCACAAATTCATTATCACAACCACATAATATTTTATAAAGTGGTTAGAATACATATCATTATAATCAACAAAGGGGGAAGATATTTTTCAATTTATCATGGCCATTATTATTTCCCTCTTCGGTCTCCTAATGGCCATAATTACAGATAATGGAACCTATTTCAAAAATAAAACTATGAAAAAGTTATGTATTAAATACAAAATCTGACAGACATTCTCTACACCATACTACCCATAGGGTAATGGTCAAGTAGAGGAAACAAACAAGATAATCAATAGAATTATTAGTAAAATAGTTACAAAATTTTGCGATGATTGACACAATCAACTCATTTATGAAATTTGGGCTTACCACACCAATATACATACACCATCAAGAGATACTCCTTATTCACTTGTATATAACACAAAATATATTACTACATTGGAGTTATAAATTACATCTTTACATGTATCTTTAAAATGACTCATCAAAGATGATCAAAATAGAGAATGATGTCTCCATGAACTAGAACAATTGGGTCACATATGTATCCAAGCCATATCCTAGAGCTTATAAAAAATGAATCCATATAACATACAATAACAGAGTCTAAAATAAGGAACTTAAAATAAATGATCTAGTATTGAAAGAAAATCTCAAAAACATCAATGCCAAATAAGAAAACAAAGGAAAGTTTAAACCAAATTGGCTTGAACCATACATCATCATAGAAAATCTTAACCTTAAAGTATGTTGTTTAGCTTCATTTTATAGAAAGGTGTTCAAAAATCCATTGAACATCATGCATTTAAGGAGATATCACATATAAACAATACATCCTTCATTGTCATTTTAGTTATATGTATTTCCTTCTCCCTTGTTCCTTATACATAGTTTATTTTCATTTACTTGTACATAGCTTATATCTAGAAAACACAAAAATAATATAACATGTCAAAATACAAAAAACATCTAAATATTACTCAAAAAATAAAACAATTATAGATTGTATATATTACTATGTTTACATTTCTACTACTTTCTAGATATTACATATTGCTATCTATCTTATTATAGTCAGTTTTATCATACATATATGTTTCACTTATTCTTTTCAAGTTTTGTAGATTACATACAGGACTCTGGTCCACTATACTGATCTAGGCTTACTTTCATCTACTCATTGTGGGATATTACACCACTCCAAGTTTATTCATTTGATACATCCACCTAATTGGGGGAATCTCCTACATAGTTTCTACTACTAGGTTCTATCCTTACATACTATACATTCTAGTTTTCATTTTAATACATCTTGATATTGATCATTACTACTCATTGTTCATAATTTTTTTCAATTATAAATAGTTAGACTTAGAATATGTACATCTTATCATCTACACATTTTTTTACTAAATATATATACATGCTTTCATTTGTATTTTTCCTAGTTTAGACTTGAATGTGTTTCCTATGCTTCTTCCATCTTCAAGGGTATTTAAATATGCCATTGTTCTTTGTCTCTATGCCACTGATATGTTTATATTCCTTGGACATGTAATGATACCCCATTGTGTGTTTTCCTACTTATATATTCAAACATTTGAACATGTCCTTCCACATGACTCTAAACCAATTTACTTAATTCTTGTGTATTTGGACATTTGAACATGTCCTTATATGTCTTCATTTTTATATTTAGTGACACGTACACATATCCCTTGTATTATGTCTTATTAGCCTAATTTTTCATGCCTCATGTGTTTTTATGTATGCTTCTTCACCATGACACTTGTATTTACTTTTTATATACACCAGGTTTTGATTCCATGAGGGACCTCATGCATCTACCCTTCCTACTTGGATGTCGTGATGGACATCATACCCCATCTCCCTAGGTAACTACTTAGATTTACTATTATAAACATTGATTACATCTCTCTTGACACCATTTTGAAATGCTATATTACAACATACATCTTACATTACCTACTTATGCTTAGATACTTTTACATTATGACATTATGATTATACATGGTATTAAATATCATGCATATGCTCTGGCTAACACATTTTTAGATCTACTTCTTTTGAGGATAGTTCTTACATAGGTTTCACAACTACCCTCAAAAGAGAGGGAATTCATAGGGATTGTTATAGATATTAAGCTCCTAATTTTCTATTCATAGATTATTCCACTGCATAGGATTAGTTTCAAAAATTACACACAAGAAAAAATAGGTACTCAAAAATTAGTTTAGATCACCCAAATTTCAAACCTAGTAGACATTAGCACCCATATTGGGATGATATAACCATAACAAACTACTATCCACTACATGGTTATACTATCTAATATTCCCAACATTAAAGTAGTCCATATTATCTACAATAGTACACTAGTTATAATACATATTTGTAAGGTACAGTCATATGTTTGATAGTTATGTTCAAATTTTGATCATATACACTCATTTTAGCTTAAATTCATACTAGTTTAATATATTTTTAGGAATTATGCATGGCATGATCACTCCCACATTTATTTTAGGTAGACATATTCAGTTATTACATACTCACTTTAGAATCAATATAATCAGATATCAGATTGGGGGCATGTACATGCATGGCACATAGTTTCTATATGTTCAGCTACACATTGGTTGATTAGATGGAATTTAAAACTCCATGTCATTCACTATGATGTATAATGTTTTTTATCACATTACAAGTTGTCACCAATTTCATACGTTACTCCATATACAATGGTTAGCATTTTTGAGTGGCCTAGAGCTGCCTAATATACTCGAGTGGATGAAGAGATGACATACGTAGTTAGATATACCTAGTTAGATGTTTTTAGAACTTTATATAATTCAAATTTATATGCATATACTTCATAGGGGTAGTAAATCATGGATTCATAGCCTACTTGAGTTCTTGATCCACCCACATGAGAGGATTAGACACACTTTTAGTCTTATCCAAGCTATTGATAGATTATAATCCATTTAACAAGGGTGGGTAATGATGGATTAAAAATTAGATTGAGTTCTTAATCCACCCATATGAGGATTGATAAATATATCATCTTATTCCAAGATATTTAATGATATGATCACTATGTATACTCACACACATAGGTTATCACTAGGTTCATGCAATGGTTCATGTACCGAATAAGGTGTATTTGTTCATTTCCTCTCTCTTTACTTAGATTTACTTGGTTAATTTATTAAATAGTCCATTTATTTTAATAATATTTTAAGGAATAATTTTTTCATGTTATAATGCATTTCATTACTTTGGATCATGTTCCACATATGCAAACCTAGATTCACATACTCAGACTCAGCTATACAGGCTTCACTTCCAAGGTAAGTCTAGGTATGCTTATTTTTCCTTTATACTAGTAATTTAAATTTGTTTCATGTATATCATAAAGGGGAAGGAAAATATAATCACTTAAAAGTGGTATTTGGATGCTAAGAGTGTTTCTTGAGTTATCATATTCCTAAATTTTCCCTAGACCTAACCTAGAGCCTTTACCATAATTTTACATCCATTGTGAAGACCACTAATATCAATAGTCAGATCAAACAAAATCCTATGAGATATTTCATAGATCCCAACCTAATTTTCCCATCAGTCTACTAGGTGGATATTAGCACCACACTAAGGACACGATAGCCACATAGTGTTAGTGTTGCCAATTAGGCATTAATGTCCCTTTCCTTAACTCTCTCAAATGGATAATTTTTAAAATAAGTTACCTTCCTAAGGTCATCCTAAGTGAATTTTATCATCCTCACAATCTATATATCTTTATAAATATAAGACTATTTGACCTCTATTCACTAGATGAAAAATAGATGCAAAAGTCTATCCAAACAAGAAACAAGTTAAACAAAATGAAGTTATTTGATCCCTATTCTTTCCTAATTTTAAATACTACCATATACAACATAATTAATCCCATATTTTAAATATTTAAAAGATAAATCACACAAAATGCATTTAGACCACTCTAATTCTATTATTCACTTACACTTTCACCAAGCACTAGAAGGGAGGACTGCATCAGGGTTGATCCAACCTCAAAGTTTTGGTATGTACGCAACTCTTTTCATAGAAATGTGTTGAGGATGACCATCATATATTAAGAATTAAAACACATTTATTTTTCATTTCATACTTTCAAGGAGGATTAGAGTTTAGCACTAAATCAAGTTTTCTAGGTGTAACACATATTTCTAAATTTCATGCATGCAAGAATAGGACCCAAAAACATAGGAGCAGGTACTCCAAAAAAATAGGAATAATCCTATTAAGAGGAAAATAACACCAATTTTAGGATAATATATTAGTATGTAATTACTTTCTAGGTGGGGTGATACTATCTAGTAAGTAAACACATTTTGGGACCCTGTTGAAAACACTCAGACCTATCTATAACTCAGTTTTTAGAACCTAGATCATCCACAATAGTCAATTTATGAATAAGTAAATATTTATGCATATTTATTAATACTTTTTAAAATCAAAAGAGGTCAAAATCCATAACAATTTTTTTTTAATTATTTATATTATTTAACTGATTTAGACATCTCATCCCTTTAATCTAACTTAGGAAATACATTTATAAATCCCTAAAAGGTTAAATCAGTTTCACAACTTAAAATATGCATCTTTGTGTAGAAATTTAATTTTATAAAAAATTTAGACTAATAATTTTTGTTAAATAAAAAAATAAAATCATATACTATAGATGGGAAATAAAATAATATTGAAAACTAAAATGTGCAGGTGCATCTTGTTTACTCTAATTTAGGTTTATAAAAAATGTTGAATAAATGATTGTAATGAATAGGTTTAACAATAAAAATATGAAAGTACATAATTAAAATCTACCCAATTGGCTAATAATAGTAAAAATAATTATTATTAAATGAACTATGTAGGAAAGTTAGGTATAAATGATAATAAATACACCTTGTTGCAATAGTAAACTTTTGAAAGTTTGCATTTAGAATATGACTATGCATGTTGATTGTAGATTTATCCTAAACTCTAATTTTACATGTGAATCGTCATAGATGGAATCACATTTTGTACATGTTCATACTATACATAAGATTTTTTCTAGTTAAATTTGTGTCATTGTGTTATCTCTATTATACACATTTTGTCATTTGTAAGCTTGTGAAACCTAATTTTTATATAAGTAGTTCACCTCTTATTTTATGATCTTATTTTACCTTTATTTTTCCATATTCATTGGTATAAAGTGATAAATTTATGATTCATCCTATTTGAGATATATTGGTACTAATAAAATAATGGGTTATGGAGACAAGAAATTGTTAAAGTGACTTTGTAAACTACGTATCCCACACTTGAGAATATGACATCAAATTAGTTATCAATAATTTTAAATGTTATAGATTAATAAAAGGTTTAGAACATCCTCTTACTTGAAATTTATGATGCAAATACATGTAATCTAAAACCTTCATTTGATACAAAAGGACTACGAGAAACTAAGATTAGAAAAAAAAATTATCACAAATGTGTAAGATATGTATAAAATATTCTCAAATTATAGTGAATAATGACATTTAATGTTTGGATCTACTCTAGGTCTTGATATTTTATAATCAAAAGTTATAATATTTTCTATGATCCCTCTTATTTATCTATATGGTTTATGATGATTTTTTTTATATAGGGTAATATACTACAAGTTGATTATGTTTGTATATAACTAAAATGATAAAGAGAAAATTTAGAGGAATAATATTAGTGAAAATGGGGAAAATGGACCAAAAATGTAAAATAGATAGACTTGTTTATGGGACATGTCTACTCAAGGTACACTTGTATAGGGGGATAAGTTTTATATAAAATAAACAAATTTTTAGATATTGAGGAGTATGATAATATATGAGATTTATTCCAAGCATGCTAAGAGATAAATTTTGAAAAGTGTTAGATCTTATTTTAAGTATTAAGGACTGAATGGGATTGATGTAGGTCAGATAAACCTATAAATACACAAACATATACATGTAAAATATGATAAATTATAGATAAGACACTATGTAAAAGGGCCTTGTAACAAATGTATTTATTTAATTAATTCCCATACTTTGATGTGGGTATGTGAGTGTGAGTTAATGCATGCATGCATGCATCAAAGTATAATTATGAATATCTTGAAACATGTCCCTTTCCTAACTTAGGGATTTTTTTTTTCCAATAATACTCTAGCTAAACATCCATTCACATGAATTTTTTATTTACCTAAAAAAAGTTATAATTATTGTAGGTAGTCTATGCTCATGATAGATATTTTAATTTATTTTTTTAAATTTTCAATTTGAAAAGAGTGAATTATAATGAATACACATGGATAGTATTTAATCCAAATGTCACACAAATAGCTTCCAAATCTAGACTTTAGAAAGAGGTTGAAACATATCCAACTCTTTTTTTAGAGTCACTAGGTCCTGATCCACTTATTTATCATGTAATTAGATAGAAAAAATTGAATTTCAGTTAGGTTCACCCAAGTTTTCTCAATTTTATTTTATTTTTAAAAGTTATTTAATATATACCCATTATCAAGTGAGAAACGAATACTATGTTAAAATTTATCTAAAAATAGAATGTTAAAAGTATCATATCATAGTAAAATAGTACATATGAAGTGTTAATATCTTAAATCATATGAATATAAATTGAAAATAATTGTTACCAATTTATTTTTTAATAATAAATGAACTAACATCTAATCAAGCCCTAATTTTTCATGTAAAAGTGTCATTTAGAATATCAAAGATAGTATTCTATCAAATTTAATGGAAAATTTTATGATTCCATTGAAGGATAAATAATATTGGAACAAGTGTACAAAAAATGTGATATAATGTGTTATCTAGCATGATAGATATAATAATGTTAATACACACAAATAACATGCCCCAGTAGATGCATTGTAGATACCATGTAAACATAAGCACTATGTGTGTGTGTGTGTGTGTGTGTGTGTGTGTGTGTGTGTGTGTGTGTGTGTGTGTGTGTGTGTGTGTGTGTGTGTGTGTGTGTGTGTGTGTGTGTGTGTGTGTGTGTGTGTGTGTGTGTGTGTGTGTGTGTGTGTGTGTGTGTGTGTGTGTGTGTGTGTGTGTGTGTGTGTGTGTGTGTGTGTGTGCACGCACGCGCGTGCGTGCGTGCATATGCACGCATACACATGCACATGTATGTGTGCATGTATGTTTGTGTATATGTGCACATACATATATATACATATATACTTAAATACACACACACTCACACACACACACACACACACACACACACACACACACAAATGTGTGTGTGTCTATCTCAATATATATGTATGGCATAAATCATAGATCAAATCATATTATATTAATATTTATGATTAACATAATTAGAGTAAAGTAATGAAACACACTCTAGTTAGAAACACATAAATTAGTAACCACACCCATGTTAGTGATTAAAAATGTTATTAAGATAACACATAAGAATGAGAATTAAAAATATGATGACATGATTATATTTTATGGATAAGGAATAAAAAATAAGAAAAAATGTGCACAAAAAACTAATCATTTACTTGTAATAGTCAATGTAATCATGTATAAATTACAACAAGTCTAACCATACGATATATATCATCTTTTTAATATTAGGAGATATAATAACTAGTGAAATATATTCATAAGTTTAAGGGTATAAAACATTATATATCACCATGAAAAATCCAACCTATGGAAATTCCCCAAAGATAGGACATGATTTCTATGAAAATTCCCTCCCAAAGGTATCCAAAAATAGTGCATTGTCTAGTATCATGTAACCTATAAATTTACATAACACCCACTAAATAAATATTATGATAATCACATGCATAAATCATGGGTCTAAAAACCTCTAGCATAGGTGAATATGTAACCATATATAAATACATATTTTTAAACATTTGTATTATGTAATGATTTTTACATTTTGTAATAAGCTTTTTCCACATGATGAGAAATTTTTATTAGTCATGTATATATTAATTATGTTTAACATAATGTTCTAAGGTGTAAATTATTGTGTAATATATCATATCACATCCATGTGATTATGCAAGGAACATATGTGATGTGGTCAAAAAATTTAAGATAGTATAGATGTCTCATGATCATATTATATAGGAAATTATATGGCAAGGCCAAGTATTGATAATATATAGCATACAATGAGGATGAGGATGTGCACAAAGAAAACAACATGCCCCAAATGTATAAAATCTGAACAGTAGAAATATATGACAATGAATGTACCATCCGTGATAACAAAGCATGTTTCAATGTATGTGTAGGATATATAATCTAAATATTTAATGTAGAACTATAAGATATATCAATAAAAAACATGTGTGGGTATAATTAACCCATAAAAATAAATGATAATATATATATGATTAATGAAATTCATAGGATAGAGACCATGGGTTCTATACTTCCATGGAAAAATATGTATTTATAAGTGATTACTAAGGAAAACGTGTGGGTACAATGTACTTATAGGGAAGGAAAATGGGTGAACCCATAATTTTTATTAAAATTTATAAAATAAGATAAAATGATAACACAAAAAGGCACCATGGCTTGCACATGGAAAGAGAGGAGCAAGGATTTCAAACTAAAGATATAAGATGAGGAACATTCTAAGAAACCTATGGTTTACCTAAAACATCAATGCACATGGTGACTAAATTTATGGATAAAAATGTTATCATTATCAAGAAAATAACATGAATTCCTATAATATGAGAAAAAATCAAATACACAAGGCATTAAAACATAAAAAAATAACATTAAACAAGCATCTTGAATAATATCTATGAAAAAAAGTGGTAATGTGTCAAATGAGGAAGATATTTAAGAGGAATACATGTGTAAGGAATGACATATAAAATAATAAAACTATATAAAATACTATATTACAATAATGACATATTAATGATGACTACGATGTAGTTTATGGCTACTCAATAATATGGCGAATGCCTAGATTTGTGATATATTAATCAAATGTATTATTCAATGTATATGATTAATTATTACGAGATGTGTGATAAATATCATCATATATAAGTATAATATGTGTATAATTTATTTCATAATACATGAAATACTATGTTAATGATATATTTATTTTTCTAGGTATTAAATCAACCTTAGGATGTTGATGGTAAGGATATTTACATTTCATAGGTGATAGTGTAGGAATTAGAGCTTGAGAAAATATAATAATAGATTATGATGTTTTAGGTTCAAATAAATTAGGTGCATATGTTGATTTTGTTGATGTAGGGATTACACTAGGGTAAAATATCTTCATCTTTAAAAGTGCACTCTGTGGTTAATGAATATGTCTCTTAATAGGCTATCGATGAATAGCATGTACTTCACTGTTATAAACAAATCTGACATAATTATGTAGTACTAATGATATATATTTTATTTTTATAATAAAATGGCATCCATTAAATACTTTATACGATCCTAAATTGATCATAACATAGACTAAAAATAAGGATGACATGTGACAAATATTAGTGGAAGTATAATGCCACCTAAGGGTTTATAGTCATGTCAATCATAATCACAAAATGCTAAGGTTACACCACACACATGTAAGTGAGTATAGTATTTTATAGATACTAATGACATCAACATGAGTTTGACAATATAGACAATATCAATCATAATTTCATGAGTGATATAATATTTATTGTCAAAAATTCCATATGTATATTGGGGCATTATTTTATTCATAGTTAGGTATGTTGTTTTCATAATATGTGTCAAGAGTATTTTTCCTTTAATATATCTACACAATATTTAAATTATGTTATCAATAACATACTTAGGTTGGATGGTAAATTGATATATAAATATAGCCATATGCACATAATTTTGATTTTGAGAATTGTATTTTTGTAATAGGTTTAATATTTAGAAGCCATGGTTGGGTGTTGTTACCTATTCATTAATTTTACAATTACAACCATCTATGAAAGTAGTGTTACTATCAATTAAGTCTTAAATCTTATTACATAATTTGAAATATCTACTAATTACAATTCCCAATGCATAATAATAATCATTACATAAATTAGGATTATAGACTTTATGTAATGGTTGTGTTGTATCTCATTGAACTGTATTAGTAAATGATACGAAAGTTCATTCAATTGGCCTCTTTAATACCTCAAAAGGTGGACCTATTAAAGGTGTAAATTCTTTTCTTTTCTTATAATATGAAAATTTAATCTTATACTAAAATTTAATACCTAAGTAATAATAATAATTTATTATTATTACAATTAAACTGCTATTGATTTATAATGCAATGTTCCATATTTTATAAGAGTTTGTTACTATTTATTTGGAGGTTCAACACTTATAATACTTTTTGGGCCATTAGGAAAGTGGTATGCATGTTATTAGCCAGGTTATACAAAAATGTCCCTATCAATACTCTCCCTCTCAATATCGTTGCTTTGGAACTCATGATAGGCACCATTCTATGATAATATGAGGGATTCCTTAAATATTCACATGGAATCCTTGGATAAATTAAAAATATAGAGGAGTGTCTACTCATGCATCCCTATAAACTGGTGGGTGAACAATTCACTAGTAAGGAAAATTTCCTTAGTTAGATCTTCTTATTTTAGTGCCTAGGAAAGATTCAAATGAGGATTACGACCAAAAAAATTACATGTGGGTTCTAATAAATTATAATATGGAATTGATTTTTGGTGTTATATACAGTGATAATTTGGATAAGGATATATTGTTTCTAACTACTTTAATTTTTTAATATTATTTTTCCACAATATTTAGATGCTCGATAGGTCATATATTTTATTTCATAATATGTTATTGATTTTTTTTGTTTAAAAATTTAAATTAAACCATTATTTAAATATATTATTTAGATGATTAAAATTAATTAGCTTTTCAATTAAACAATATAAATCCATCTTTTAAAAAACATCTCTCTTGCACATTATCATGCTAGTCTTGGAGAGACGAAACTATAAAATATAGATATATCTTAAAAATAGATTAAGGTGACAAAATAATATATTGAAATGCAATTTAAAAATATTCTAGGGCATACTTGCTCATGTCATAAAAATTAAAAATTTGTTACTAAGATTCTGGGCTGAGCATAAAGTTAAACTTGAGTATTCCAAAAATATTTTTTCTTTGACTGCTAATTTAATTTAAATATTAACATCCACTAGAAGATAAGAATGGAATATGGAATTAATACTTTTTTCATCAATCCAATACATAAAGGGAGTGTCAAATGTGTCTCAAAAATATATAAAAAGATAAATAAAATAAATTTCTAATATATTTTTAATGATAAATACCTAATCTAAAATTTGAAGGAAATATATCTTGAAACCAATATAATGTATGTTTCCATATTAATATGGATAATGTTGTATATATATGTGATGCCCAACAGTTCTTTAAGCTCATTGATTAGAAGTAATAATTTATATTCCTTGACTTACTCATATGTGAAGACTTTAACTTGAGTGTTCTTTATCAAATTGGAACTTTCTCTTAGATAAACAAAGCTAAGCAGCTTTGATCTTGATATTGAATGATGATCCTTAAGGTTTGATAAGAATCTCTAAAAAAATAATGGTATCTTATACAAATATCATAGAAGATAATGCACATAAATAAAAAATTCTATTCACTTTCAGGTTCAATAAAACATAATTAGCATATATGCCCATATTATGGAAGCTCATGGTTAGAATCCATCTAGAGTTGATGAAATAAAATGTGAAATTTAGCTAAAGGGTTTTTTTAATTATATGGCCACATCTTCATCTTTTAATGGGGAACTCAAATGTGATCCTCATGTAAATAATATTAAAATTGGAAATAATAAATATTTTTTAATTTCAAATGCTCTTTTGGATTAATCTATATATAATCAGTGTATGAAAACTTAAATTGAAATAATTTGAAATGATTGAAAGTGAGAAGATAAAGTTTATGAATACACATGTGTGTGAATTCAAATATTATATTCTCTAATTCTATTATAGAAGATAAAGTTTTTGTTTTTCAAATATGTAGATGTTTATGATAAAAAGTAAGATGTATAAATTTTAGGATCACCACTATCAACTATGCAGTAGATCTTATCTATAGCCAAACAATGATTTTTGTGATGCCCATGCATTCTATGATATTGTAAATAATATTTTTCTCTTCTTAAATTTTGTAAATGATGTAATGCAATCAAGATGTGTCTAATCAATACACTTAGGATCTTAATTTTACTTCTATTATCATTTTGCATATTATGGAAATTAGATTTTGTAAATATATTTTTTTCCCCTCTTAATTTTGAAAGGATCCTTTGTTGGGCACAACATTGGTATAAGATACAAAGTTATGTGCATTACTAGCACATTTTGAGTTTTGAATATATAAAATATGATTGTGAAGTGATGCAATAGTTTAGCTCAAATATCATGTTTCCATTTGGATCTCTTCTTTAATGATGTTAATTTGATATAGAAAGGTTTGAAAAACACAAACCTTAGGTATCATATATTTCTTAATCATAACCCCACCATAAAGAGTAGTTGTGGGTTATTGGGAGTTTGAGTAAGGTAATATTTATTACCTTAATTTAAATCCATAAGATGGTCCACCTTACCTCTTGGAAGAGTGATATCATGGACTTGGTTAGTATTATGGTAGATTCACCCTCCTCAGGGTTAGGAATGGGAAGAGGTTTCACTTTTTCCATTTGAAATGTTATAAATATTGAAACAATGAGAGGATAATAGAGTCACACAAACTCTAGGGATAAATTCATTATGTTAATGTGCTAATTTTATTTTGGAAATAATCTCATTTTTGAAATAATTTTTAACAAATTAGAAATTAGAATAATAATAAAAACCCTAGATCACACTATGAGTTTCATGAAAATACAAATAGATCGGGTTCACCAAATGTTTAACCCTAAATTTTAAATAAATGGGGTATCTAGGGTTAATGGAACTAGATTATATTTTTTTTATGAGTGGTGAACCAACAAAATAAGTAGGCTAGTTAATAGAAAACTTAGATAAACATTACTATGAATTTATATAATTGATATTACTAAAAATAGTATATTAAAACTATTGATAGATATTGAAATGAATTGGAAATAAATGTTTCTTATCTAGTTTAGTGTGCCCATGCATGTGTGATCTATAACACACTAGAAGTGGAATAGAATATGATCCTAGATTAATTATCAGACTATAAAATTATTCTTTTTATGGCCTTAGATATCGATATTTGAGTTGATGTATGTATCTAATAATATCATAGGTGTCCTATAAAAAATATTGATTGGATGTGGATACGACCAAATGGATCCTTATGGATTTTTTTCACCTTTCTTCTAATGTCTTCATATCATGTACACAAGTTGATGCTATTTATGAAATTATCAAAGTATAGATATTCACAATTGGAGGGACTATGGAAATAATGATTTAGAGTTCTCATATTTTAAATCTTCCCTAAATACCCCTCTATCAATGGACACTACTTAAAGAGCCAATACTCTAAAGAGAGCGTAAAACTTATGTAGTTTTCTCTTATGTGTTGGCTTGTGTTTGCATAAGGGTGTAATATTTGATAAGAAAAAACATGTCATTACCTAGCTTGACTTGAAAAATATGGTTCATGGGATTCTCTTTAAATGATTTATACTTGTGGAAATAATTCTCTTATGGTTGATATGGAAATAGGGATAAATAATGCATGTTTACTCACCTAAATGCTTAATTGAGTGTTTTTGGTATATTATTTTGGGATTTTTATGTTATTTCAAAGTGAGGTATGATTGAGGGTTGATTTTTCAAATTATATGAATTTTGGGCATTGGTTACTTTGAAATAAAAGTCAGCACTTTTATCAGTAAATATGTTTGCCTGGGCTATAAGTGTCCACAGAGATATAAAATAAGTGCAAGTCCAAAACATGAAATAAAGGATAATAATCAACTTTAGGGATTTTTTCATAGTATATAAGGCATGGTCATCAAAATAAAAACAATTAGAATAAGATATAATTAATTAGGTACAATGAGATAATATGATCCTTTTGACATTGGAAAGGTATAGACAAAAACCCTAAAACCATGATATGTATTTTACAAGTGTACAATACTAAGTCACTAAATAAATCATATTTTAGTATCTAAAATTATAATACATAAATAAGGGAAGTCATGTCTGCAAGAAATGTTCTAGTGGAAAAAATTTATGCAGAATCAATTGATGTGCTAGGATGAGTATGGATTTTTTACAGACTTTCTCATACAAAAAATTATAAACAAGTAGCTAATTGTTATGAATAATATTTGGATTAAGGTGAAATGAAAATATATTTTAAAAATTCCAAATAGTTTCACAAGATCAATTTTTTTTAGAGTTGGCCAAAGACATGATTTGGGGTGTCTAATCATATATAATATTAAGATGATCAATGATAGATGGCTACCTGAAGGGATGATCTATGATAGTAGTAAGACTTTAAAAGAAGGTTACAATGAGGGAGTCATGGTGGCCCATCTAAGGGTAATAATTTGGTCTACACTTGAAATCATAGACCTACAAGAGAGAATTAAATTCATGTTGTGAATATCACCTAAATGGTTTGAAAATAAGTTCACATAGTTCATAAAGGATATTAGTTCTTGAAAATTGAATACTACAACCTCACCCATGAAATTTTGTCTATCTAATCTAAAAATAATGAGATCTAGTAGTTTTGAAACAATTTCTCATCCCATTATTGAATATAATGGTTGTGGTGATGGTTAAAATACAAAAAAATGGAGGCATCCTAAAAATACTTGTGGTATAGGTTCCTTAATTTGAATAATGTTATAAGGTAATAATATAGTGTTGATGTAGCGATCATATTATCCACCTAGATATCCTTATCTCTTGATCAAGAAAAACACAATAAAATCTTGCCTCTTTTCAAGGGATAAAAAATATATCAAGTGGATAAAAGGCACCACCTTCTATTTTACTATTGTCACTTTCTCCTATTCTCCTATCTTGTCTATAGATTCTAATTTCACCACAAACTACTCCTCTCAGGAAACTTACACCACCTAATCCATTGCCTAGTGTGGATATGAAAAATAATTAATATTAATATTATGGATTTTCAATGGATTCCACCAGTACTTGGAATAAATAATAAGAGATTCAATGTTAAGTCTCCTTAATTTGATGATTCAATTAACATTTTCATGAATTTTCCTCCTACGAATGCCAAGACATCATCTCTATTGATCATAGAATTATTTCGTGCTCATTTTGTTAAAATTATAGATCCAAATCTCAAGAAGCACAAAGGAGAGATGACTATATCTAATTACACATTGGAAATGTCACAATGAGAGAATATGCTCATGAAAAAAATATGCACAATCTCAAGGTGACTATTGAAATCATCATCAAGAGATCTGAATAGGTTTATATGATACATGAGTGTTGAAATATCAAGTCTTTTGGTTCACATAATATGTGAACTATCGATTGAATCCAGTTGAAATCCATACTATAACTTAGGTTAAAGGTGTTATATAAGTTACCATAATCAAAAAATATTCCATTTCATCTTTATAAAAATATAACCATTATTAAAATACCTTTGAAGCTTGGGTGGAATAACTATTGATCATTGTCTTGAAACACATTGATGAAGATATGAAGCTCTATGAAAATATTGATTCAAATAAAATAAAAATAAAATAATGAATCAAGTGCCACAAAGATGAAACTAACAATGTGTTACACAATCTATATAATTAGTAGGCATTAACGTAGATTTTTTTTTTTTAAACTGGGATATTTGACAAAAAATAACATGACATATCCATTGTGTTGGTATAAATTCTCACACATCAACAATAATTTTTGAAGTAAAAAATGGACAACTTGACACACCAATCCAGATTTGGAGGAGATATGATTTTGGAAGCATGTTCCCATTTTGAAAAGAAAAATTGAATTACTCAAGGATGATGGTTCAAGGATTCATCCAATATATGTCATCAGGGATAAATCTAATAACATTATCAAATAAGTACTCTTAAAATAAGGTGTATTCAATGTATCATCCATGAACATATACAACGATATCCATTATTCATCAAAGGACATTAATTCACAATGGAAAGAGTTATATGAGCCCCCATATGATATGGTTTTGGTTTCAAATAAATGGCTCATTCGTCAAAAGAATTTGTCTATTATAAAATGAAAATCAATTTTTGAGGTAGTCAAAAATTTAAAAATATAAAAATTATTTCATCATAAAAAATCACAATCATCTCCTCCATTATCCACAAATACAATCAATAGTAAAAATTCCTAAGAAACATTTTTTTATATTCTACTTTCACCTTTCTCTATAAAAATATATTTTTTTTATAGCAAATAATATAAAATTATAAAATTAATATGATAATATATATAATACGAAAGGTCACAATTGAATATGAAGGGTCATTATGTTCCCTCATATCTCTATAAATAGGATAAATGGCTATTATACAAGGGTTGTTTGATGTTCATTGTAATTTTTATTTAAAAGAATATAAAAATAGACCATGTTATTTCTTCCTATGAGGAACACAAGTAAATTGTGAAAATTTGCGTCTATTGTTTGTTTGTTTTTTTGGATGTGTGTTTTCATTATGTTAATAAATCTATATCAAATTTTACACAATACTATTTTTATTCTCAATATATTATTTTATTTTTAGAATTATTTCTTGTCATGTAGGGAATGAAATCTATGTTTTATCATTTGTTCATTACCCTTCACCTTCATTTTATTTTTATTTTTAAATTAAAATAGTAAAATAAAATTCTACATTCAACCTCTAAATATTATAAGTTAATTTTAATTTTTCTTATTTAAAAAAAAAAAGGAAAACTCCCCTCTGAATAAAAGAGAGACTTTCCATATCCTTCACTATTAATAGATAAAATATTTGTCAAATCACCATATATTTTACCCAAAACAAATTGGAAACCACCATGGGGCACATATTAGTATTTATGTGCTACCTGTATACACAAAATATTTTTAAGATTTATCAATTATTGATGATTTCTATCTTATAAGAACCCATTGAGACTCAATCTCTCTAAGTGTATGCCTTAAAGGGTACACTACAAAAGGGGTAGATAGACCATTGGTACTTCACAAGATTATTGTTCCCTATACCACCACTTGAAACAAATAGAAACGTCTCTTATACATGTCCTTAAGCTTTGAAACCTCCCTTATACACTCCTCCAAGCAATTCACCACCTCAAACATCCCCTATCTAAGCAAAAATATCTTTTTGACTTTTACTGAACAAATTCAACCTTGGCCGACCTTGTACTTAAAATATATGATTACATTATGGTATTAGGTTGTCCTTGGCTAACCCTGTCTAAAACCTAAATGATTTATTAATTAAAGATACAATGTCAATTGGGATGACTCTTTTAGCTAAAACTTCAGAATATTTTAGGGTTAGATCTAACTATATAAACACATCCTTTTCATCATTTTAGAGAGTGATCAAGTTAATCATTTATTTTTTATTCTTTACAATTTGATCTTCCACCATTATAATTGAGAATTTATTGCTTAGGTTTTACATTTGAAGAGAAGAATCTTATCTTGCAGAAAAGTCTTGGATTCTTATGAAAAGTCATATAGCCTAGAAATGGCCTATCTTAGTAATCCTTACAAATGATAGAAACCTCTTGTAAAACATCATTGGCCAAGAAATATATTGAGTCTCAATGGGTTTGTCTTCAAGGTAAGTATCTCTAACTCATAGTCTTCTATTTTTGTAGATATAAGTAGCATAAGTAACAAATTTTTAATGTATTTCTCTCACAATGCATTAGGGTTATATCTATATTAACTTAATTATAATTATTTTATTATGTTTATTACCCCTATTTTATGCCACTTTCTTTGGTGAGCATTAGATTATATTTTATTTTCAATTATTATTCACTTGTGAATAAGAAAACATAGGACCTAGCTAGGGTTATCACATGGTGTTGCTTGACAAGATTTTTTAGAACCCTCTTTAGTGATATTTTTGTGTTAAAGGACCCCTTGGTTAGGTCTATTGAATCTATATTGGTCATGACCTTGATTATTTAAATGTACCAACAAGTGGAAGGACTAGTGTGATTTATCTTATCTAAGCTACTATTGATTTGTAGATCAGCTTCACTTTCCCTTATATACATTCTAATGAACCCAACATGAATCTAACCCTTAAAATTTTTCCTTCAGACATTCATTTATTATCATCTATCATCTATTTTTATTTGTATAGTACTAGATTAAATTTGTTAGCACCATCTAACATTCTATATGTAAGTTTAAAACAATCACTATGATCAACTTTGTATTTATTTATGTAGGTCATTTTAAATAATAAGTAATTGTGTCAATCAGCTCGACTCAGTTTATTTATTTACATATAGGTTTTAAGACTTAGTCAACCTATTAGACTCTATTAAAAGAATAAAAATCTTAATTTGAAAAACAAATTATAAAAACAACTTTATCATCTTTAAATTTTATCAAGTTTAGTCTTACCTTCTTAGTCAATTATTTTCTTCATTTACAGTCCCAGTTTTCAACAAAAATATTTTATAAAACAATAACAATATAATAATATTGGTCTACTAGATCAACACAAATCTATAGCTTGTTTTCTTATCTAGAAGACTCGATCAACCTATTTGAATGTGTTATTTTGTATCCTGATTAAATAGACTATTGGAATAAAAATGAATAAGAGGGGGTGAATTAATATTTAAAAAATGTATTATCAATGTTACTCAAGAAATAATGAACCATTCAAACAAGAATATATATCTAGAAAGCATAAGCACTCATTCACATAAGCATGAAACATAAGAACACATCACATATATGGGAAACCCTCAAGGGGAAGACAAACCACTAATATCTACCAATGGAATAAATTCATATAATAAAAACACCAAATTTATTTAAACATCAACTCAACATGGAGTACCAACCCCAACTATTTAAGCACCAACTCAACTAGGCTTTAGTAAACACCAACTTGCAATGATGAACAACCCCCTAAATGACATAGCACCTAGTTAGCCACCTAAAAATTTTGATCACATTTA
Source organism: Torreya grandis (assembly GCA_037957365.1). Lineage (NCBI taxonomy): Eukaryota > Viridiplantae > Streptophyta > Pinopsida > Cupressales > Taxaceae > Torreya > Torreya grandis. The sequence goes on along the minus strand of JARHVA010008494.1, from coordinate 382,649 downwards.
TAACACATTATTTATTATACAATATATGATTATGACCTTATTCATCTCTTCTTTTTGTCTTCTACCTCTTTCAAATTGTCTTATAGGTTTCTTCGCTCAACTAGCCATCTTCTTGACTTGATTAGGTCATATGACCTTGATTTTCATACACATAAATTGTTTAAAATATTGATCATAATTTATATACACTCTTCATATGGTCTACAATACCTTTTTATTTTTACCAATATATTATCTCATTTGCATACCCTCATACATACATAAAATGCCTCAAACCTTCTTGTATGTATACAAGCCTCTTGTTCACATTGCCACTTAGTCAAACAAACACCCTTAACCTATTATTTAGGCCATGGAATATATATTATTACATATAATAAATGATAATAAAACATTATTTTATCTATTTAGGTTTGACATATCTCAATTAGGCCTTATTTTATCTTTAGGTCTCATGCAGATCGAATCTCATTAAGTCTACTTTAAGACATGTTACAATTTGTCTTCGTTGGAACACTTTAAAACTCCACATACGGAAGGAAAATATAATATAAAAATAAAATATACCTATAATAATATTATATAGGATCCATAACACCTTTTAGGTCTAATCACTGGTTGAAGCACACCATTTGTATTGTTCATAATTAGGCCTTCTCATACATAGAAAGTCTATCTTAAACTACTTAAGATCAAACACAAATTATATAAAAAAAATGTAAATAAAACATATATAAAAAAATACATGATCTTATGGTCATCACCATATGATTTATACTTAACAAATTAGGGGAAAAGGACTCAAAACCTTCTCTGCAAATACCCCACTTATAACTACCAAAACACTCTGAAACCTAGTCATGAACAACTTGATATTAAACACCTTAAATAACATTTATCATGAAAAATTATACTTTAAAAATATCATTTTAAATCTATATACCAATCTCAAATACAAAAATCACAAGATCTAATGTCAAATATTGATCTTGCAGACCAATGTTTTGACCGCAATACACATAGTCAGACTAAAACTAGTCAAGCCATTTTGGCTTCAACATTTCTCCCTTTTATAATAAATTAAAAGATTTTTAAAAATAATTAAAAAAAATAAGTCACAAAAACCAACACCATATTCATTATATACATCAACTCATGGCATAGAGCCTCAAACTCATCACTACAACTTGCTTACCTAGAATTGTCAGTTTACCTTAAAGCACAATCATGGTGAAAATGACATTCAACACCTGTATGACCATTTAAATAGACTTATGATGAATTTATATGATCTTATTATACAATTATACCATTATTAGATAAAAATATAATATGGTCAAATTTCAATATTGATCTTGTAGACCAATCTCATAACCTTATATCTCACCATCTCAATTTAAACCTAACAGGTTAACTTGTGAGAAAAATTTTCACTATAATCACTAACCTAAAAAAATTATACCAAACATAATCATGTATTAAAAGTCTTTAACAACATATCCATGCACTTTTTTTCATCACTATTTTATTTTAACACATCTTAATCATCTTCTCACTACTGCCTAGGTTTCTCATTATTTGCACCATTAAGCCTATTAAGAAATAGATAACTTGGATGACAAGTTTATCACACTTGATCACTACAAACAATATCTAACCATCATGGACATGAAACACGAGTCGAAAAATTCATTTTCCACCCATTTTCAAACTTTGACTGCTATAAAAAATATTCCTATAGGTTCTTACTCACACATTTGACCACTCAATCACACCTAAATATGCTTGAGAGAGTTGAATGCATGACACAATAGTTTTTATATACATTTTATAAAAATTATAGGTTGTTTTGAACAATATTTTTCACATCAAGTCATTATTAGGGATTTTAGAGTTGTTTAACATAGGTTTTGGTGTTCATGATTCTTCATAAATGATTTCCCCTTAAATATAAAACCAATGCCTATATTTCTCATCTAGGACCCTTCCCCATCTCTAATTAATATCTCAATTTACCATTCAGATTTTGTACATGCCAATGAACACCTAAAATTCCTTCTCATGTTTGCATGCCTTCATTCTATGTACTCAAGAGACCTCAAAACCACTTTCCATGCCTTTTCTCACAAACTATGACCTCAAACTTTGTGAACATTATTGAAAAACATATAATACATCTATCCATTCACACATGAGATCAAACATATTGAAATATGATCATGACCCCTCATTAGGTCACACTCTCTTTCTCTCTTTTCTCTCTAGACCTTGATCTACAAATCACATTAGGCCTTAAATTTTAATGTCATGCCTCTTATCATGTGTTATCCACCTCAATCACATACTCAAAAAAACTCTCTTATGCTTAAACAATGTTATACATCCTTCATAGACCTTGAAAACAGATCATGATGCCTCATTAGGCCAGGCAAGTTCTCAGACTAGTCTAGTTACAAACTTGGACTGAAGGTATTAACCCTATAAACACACCTTGAAACTCTCATTGATGCCTCTAAACCTTGATCACATACCTTACATTATTCCTAAAATAATTACATACCTATTACACATAACTCTACACATATAACTTCATTCTCACCATGCACATGCTCATGATATGATTATGCTTGCTATGACTAGGCTTCTCAAGACACGTACTCAAGAACTAGTACTCAAACATGCTTACGTCAATAATATAAAATAATAATACTCTTTAGATATCACTCTCATACCACTACAACAATCTCTTTTTTATCAACATGTTCTCATAACCTCATGTAGACCTAGAGCCTCATAACCATGCTTCAATTCTTACTTGACCATCAAACCTCTTTATGACAATACTAATAATCATCAATATGATCTAAACCATGATATTGAAATTGATTCCAACCAATAGAATAATCATTAGTTTGACTTCAAATTCTCTCTCAAAAAGATAGACATTAGGTTGGCTTCAAATTCTCTCTTATCACATGGATTCCTTGTCACATCAATCACACAAGCTCATACCTCAAATACCACTCACTATGCATCTTCACAAGATGCAAGTTGACATCAATGTTAACACTTCTCAAAAAACTCCCCTTATCATTGATGGAAAAACATTCTTCAATATGATCACTCTCATCTTCCCCAAACTGGTCAAACTCCCTTCTTGAACTTTCTCCCCCTTTGACATTAATGACAAAGGGTCATACACACTACAACCTTTGTAACCACTCATTCTCCATATTTGGAAACTATTATCAGAAACTTGCAAAAGAACTTAGAGCTAAAAATATCCTCCCTTTTTATTCATAAATTGGGCTCACCAAAACAATCAACATAAATTCTCAAACTATATACAACACAAATCATGCTCAACTACCAACTTTTAGAAAAATAAAACTGCATTATTTACCTCTTCTATTCTTGTCAACAAGTACATTTAGAGATTATGAATAAATTTAATAGATCCCCCTTAAACCAAGTAGCCATCATGATTCTTCTAATTAAATAGTGTCTCCATGAAGGATAATGGAGTCACCCCTTACATAGGGCACTAAAACAACACAAACTCAGGAAATTCCTAGATATCCATGTTCTCACAAGACTGAATATCCTTCAAGATCCTTTTATGCTTGATTATTCTCTTTATCTTGACCTCTTCATCATCTATGTGGTCAATAATTGGAGATGATAATGAACATTCTTGACCCAATTTCTCATATAAAGTATGCTCTACCATAAAAAAAATCCACTTGGGCTTATAGACTGATCATGACTCATGTTTACTATCTTTAGTTTCCACACATTCAATTTCCTTCTCTCTTGCACTCTAGGAGACTCAAACCTCTTGTTTTAACTTGATGTCCTTATTCCTTTATTAGGACATAATCTTTCAATGTGTCCCACATTATGATAGTTGTATAAAACAACCTTATACATACCTCTTGACTGATGATTCCTTTCATAATCCCATGCATATTCATTTTTAGATGGTCTTATACACTCTCTTACTCTATGATAAAATTAATTACATTAAAAACAATAACCATTTAATTAATTATCATACCTCATAGCATTAGGCTATTTGATTTGTTTCTTCATGTTGATCTTCTTATCTTCATTAGCTTTCTCCTTGACTTGAGATACCTTATTTTGGTCTTCTTTGAAACCAAGACCTATTTTATCACTTTTATATTTTTTACTACTCAATATGTTATTTAAAGGATCAATAATCTCTTTAAGCTTCACAAAGATCTTAAATGTGTTATATGTTTGAACCCAAATCATCTTTTAAGAATTCCATTTAAGTTCCATACCTAGTGCATTCTTCCTATTTAGATTTTAGGCTTGTAATGAATATCTCCATTTGTGTTTTAATTTTATTGATGATATCATCATACTCCTTGGATGTGTTACTCAATATTTATTCAAAAAAACCAATTTTTTCTTCATAGTCCTTAACTAATGATCTTAGTTTATGATTCTTCCTTATTTGAAACTTTGACTCTTCTAGAGTAATCACCAATTCTACCTCAAGGTTTACTTCATCATCTAAAACACCTTTACATTTTTATAAACCTTTATTGTCTATTTCTATAGCCATGAATAAGCTTTCATTATTTTCATGTTCATGTTCATTATTGTCATCATCACTCTCAGATGTGCTTTTATCACTTACATCAGATGAGTTATTATCCTCTCTTATTCTTGAATGACCCTTTCCTACCTTCATAATTCTTAAAATATTTCTTTTTTTATTAGGATTATAGACCTTATCATCTCCATGATTTTCATCATGTTCTTCATCATACTCAACCTTATCCTTGTTAGTACATGTATATTCAAAGTGACCAATCTTACCACATTTAAAATATTTTAAATGTAGTTTACCCTTGTACTTACCATATCCAAACCTCATTTTTTTTATAAAACATGGCTACTATTTCATCATCATCAACATCTAAACATACCTCATCCTTGACCTTATTAGATTTTTACTTATTCTCAACTTTGAATGATGTTACCTTCTTGTAGGTATTCCTTCATTTGTTATCATCTCATAGGTAGTCAATATACCATGAATCCCATCCATTTTCATATTGTCCAAATATTTCATCTCTTATACTATAGACACCTTATAATAAAGCTTAGGAGTTAGTGGTATCAATACCTTTTGAATAACTTTAGACTATTTCACTTTTTATCCCAATCCTCTAATGACATTGATAACTTAATAAACCTTCAATAGGTAAGATGCAATGGTTTCATCTTTAGACTTTAAAACAATATCATGTGGGTCTACAACTTGGCCATCTTCACCTTGGTGTTTCTTTCATATATAGTCTTAAATTTGTCCCATATCACCTTGGCTTACTCATAGTGCATCACCTTCACAAACACTACCTATGATAGGCCACATAGAATGGCATTCATTGCCTTGTAATTGATCTCACTTTCCTTCTTTCCTAATTCATCAATTAATAGTGTAGGAGTTGGAATGTATCCATAAAAAAAATAATTTCCATATGCCATGGCCAATTTAAATTATATATGTCCTTTTTATAATGCTCCAAATGGCATAATTAGTCCCATTGAAGAATGGAGCCTTATTGGTAGAGAAACCACCTTGTTCTTGCTGAATAGACATCCTTATTTATAGGGTATCCTTTAGATTGTTAGGCCTAGTTAAAATGACTTGATGTGATACCAAATTTTGGAATAAAAATCGCTGAGAGGTGGGGATAAATTAATCTTCAAAAACTTTCTTATCAACTTTACTCAAGAAATCATGAACTATTCAAACAAGCATATAGATATAGCAAACACAAGCACTCATTCACATAAGCATGAAACAAAAAAATACATCACATATGTGAGAAAAAATCAAGGGGAAAAGACCCAATAATATCTACAAATGGATTATATAATTATAATACAAACACCAAATTTATTGAAGCACCAAATCCACATGGAACACCAACCCCAACTATCTTAGCACCAACTTTCAAGGAGGTACCAACCCTCTAGATGAATTAGTACCTACTCAGACACATGAAACATTTTATCACATTTATAACCCATTATTTATCATATAATAAATGATGATCACCTTATTCATCTCTTCTCTCTCTTCTACCTCTCTCAAACTATCTTCTAGGCTTCTTCACTCAACTAGCTCTCTTCTTGACTTGATTAGGTCATATGACCTTGATTTTCATACATATAAATTTTCTAAAATATTAATCATATTTTATATACATTCTTCATATGGTCTAAAGTAAAATATTTTTCTTACCAATATACTATCTCATTCGCATACTCTAATACATACACAAATATGACTAAAAATACCTTGTATATATACAATCCTTTTTCTCATATTACCACTTATGATCCAAACACCATTAACCTCTTATTTCATCCATTTAATATTTTTTTTCATTCCCTTTAGGTCTGACATATCTCAATTAGGCCTTTTTCATTTTTAGGTTTCATGGAGACCTAATCTCATTAGGTCTACTTTAGGACACATTACACTTTACCTTCCTTGGAACACTTTAAAACTCCACACATAGTAGTAAAATATCATATATAAATAAAAAAATACATTTAATAATTTCATATAGGATCCATAACACCTTCTAGGTCCAATCACTACTTGAAGCACACTATTTGTATTGTTCACAATTAGGCCTTCACATACATAGAAAGTTTGTCTTTAACTACTAAAGATTAAACACGAATTAGATAAATAAACATGGTAATAAAATAATATATAAATAAATTAAATTACCTTAGGGTAATCACCATATGATTTATACTTCACAAATTTGGGGAAAAATACTCAACCTTCTCTACAAATACCCCACTCAGAACTGCTAGAATACTCCAAAAACCAATCATGATTAAATTGACTTTAAACACCTAAAAGAAAACTTATAATGATAATTTATACTTTTTAAATATCCTTTGTCATCTATATAACACTATAAAATACAAAAATAATAAGTTCTAATGTCAAATATTGGTCTTTCATACCAATCTTTTGATTTCAGTACACAGTCAAACCAAAACCAGTCAAGCCATTTTGGCTTCAACATTTATCCCTATTATACTAAATTAAAATATTTCCAAAATAATTATAATAAATTTTAAGTGAAAAAAAACAACACCATATTCGTTATATACATGAACTCATGGCATAGACCCTCAAACTCATCACTATAACTTGCTTACTAAGAACTACCAATTTACCTTAAAGCACAATCATGGTGACAATGACCTTCAACACCTTTATGAAAATTTATAGAGACTTATGATTCATGTATATTATACTATGAGATAATTATACCATTATTATTTAAAAATATAATATGTTTAAATGGTAATATTTATATTGCATACCAAACTCATAACCATATATATCATTATCTTCATCTAAACCTAATAGGTTGACTTGCGAGAAACTTTTTCACTATAATAATTGACATCCAAAACTTATAACAAATATAATAATGTCTTAAAATTCCAAAAAAAATCTCCATTCACTTGGTTTCATCACTATTTCATGGTAATATATTCCTAATTATCTTCTCACTATTGCCTAGGTTTCTCACTATTTGCACCATTAAGCCTGCTAGTGACTGACTAACTTGGATGACAATTTTAGCACAATTGAGAAATATAACCAATCTAAAAACCACCATGTATTTTAAAAATTAGTCTCAAACGTCATCCTTCATCCATTTTCATACTTTGACTTGGTCAACTTTGACTACTACAACAAATCTCTATGAAACTAGAACTTTCTTGTAGGGTTTACTCACACACCTGACTGTTCAATCACACCTAGAGATTCTTAGGAAAGTTGAATAAATTATCCAATAGTTTTTATATTAATTTTAGACTATTATAGTTTGTTTTAAACAAGATATTTCACATCAGTTTATTGTTAGGGTTTTAGAGAAGTTTAACACAAGTTTTGGTGTTAACAATTGTTCATAAATGATTGCCCCTTAAATCTAAAATCAATTCTTGTATTTATTATCTATGAACATTCCCCATATCTATTTAATGTATCAATTTACAATTTATAGGTTACACATTCCAATGAACACCTAGAAATCCTTCTTGGGTTTGCATGTCATCATTTTGTTGACTGAAGAGACGTCAAAGCCACTTTTCATGCCTTTTAATCCAAACCATGACCTCAAAAATTTTTAACATGATTTAAAAAAAATATCATACCTATGTACATTCTCACATGATTTCAAACATCTTAAAATCTTATCATGACCCCTCATTAGGTCACACTCTCTCTTTTTGTTGTCTAGACCTTGACCTACAAATTCTATTAGGAATTAAATCTAACATTAATGCTTCTTACCATGTGTTATCTACATAACTCACATAATCAATAAACATATATCATTATTAAAAAATGATATATATCCTTCATATCCTTGACAATATATCATGATGACTCACTAAGCCAGGCAAAATCTAGGACTCGTCTATTTATAAACTTGGACTGAACGACTTACCCCTATAGGCACACCTTGAAACTCTATTTAATGCCTACAAACCTTTCTCACATACCTTAAATTATTCCTCAAATAATTAAATACCTCTTTCACATGCCTCTGCACATATAACTTCATGTTCACCATGCGCATACTCATGATATGACTATGCTTACTATGATTAGGCTTCTCAAGACACCTTGTACTCAAAAACTAGTACTCAAACATGTTTACCTCAATGATATCAAATAATAATACTCTTTATACAACACTCTCACACCACTTAAATAAATAAAAAAATTATCAGCATGCTCTCATGACCTCATGCAAACCTAGATCCTTATAACCATGTTTTAGTGCTTACTTGACCATTTGATGTAGGAACATCATGAAAATAAACCTCCTCTTGTGTTTTTTAAAGTCATAAGCTGGTAAGAGATAAAAATTGGTAAACTTTGTAATGGAATGTAATTTAATGATCCTATAGGATCCTTATGATGTCTTAGAAGTCATATAGAGTCTTAGTAATGAGTTTTAGGATTTTCCCCTCCAAAATAAGGAATTTGAATATTCAAATAATTGAACTATGACTAGGATAGTAAAATGCATGTATAGATTGATTAAGTGAGTAAAGTGGGTTTAAGGGGTCAAATAAATTCATTTAAGGTAGGTTTTAACATAAATTTTATTAAGTTTTTAAAGTGTTATAAATCAATTAGTCATGTGAACCACTCTTATTCGGTGATCTGGTTATGAAAAACAAGTTAGTATAACTACCTTGAAACCAATGTTGAATGTAGAATAAAAATTCATTGTAGTGTGTTTGATGGCATAGATATTATGAGAGAGAGGTTATTAAGTCTCCTAGAAGGGGAAACATGGAGCCATGAGAAGAATTTGATACACCTCTCAAAAAATATGGCCAAGTCCTTTTATGGACTATATTTTGTAGTCAAGAATGACAAAAAAGAAAGAAGAAAAGAATGACTATGTGTGTGTATGTAATTTAATTGTATTTTTATATTATACATAAAGTAATGTCTCTAAAAGGCCCTTGAGGCCATAATCCTATTGTTACTTGTGTTAAGTTATAGGTAGGGATATTGAACTATCATCAAGATCCTTATTTTAATGATAAAGTTTTATAGGTAAAATTTTATTTGAGAAAATAATGATTCATATGAACATAATGAGTAACATGTAATAAATATTTGAATACTCAATTAGTTTGGGGTGACAATACCCTATTTTCATAAATTGATGCCCTTTTCATTGTCTTATGCCAAGGAAGGTGAATTGAGTAAGGTATTTGGTTTGAAGTTTGTGTATCTGTAGAGCATTATGTTGTTTGAAAATTTATATAGGTAATGTAATCATTAAAATTAATAAAACTCATACAATGAAATATAAGTTAGAGATTGAAATTGTATCACACAATCTCCTTGAACAATGAAACCCTATGTATACAGTCCAAACCCTATTTGTAGGGTGCTAAGGAATATAGATAAGGTGTGGAAGTGAAATTTAATGTTTTATGGTATGAGTATTGATAGGTAAAGGAGGTTCATATGTGTATAATTTCCCTCAAAGTTTTTTGAACATTTTGGAGGATAATAAATCCACTAAACAAAATATAGTTATATGCATTTATACCACTATTTATAGAGTCAACAGATAAAGAGAAGTTTAAATGATCAATATAAGGTGGATGGATATTATAATAGGAAAGTTATAGAATGGATTAATATATGTGAACCTCAAGGAAGGTCTAGGTAATATGTATAATGCATTTAAAGGTGAAAGGACTATCTAGAACCTTTACACAGTCATCAAAGGACCCACAATTGACTATGTTTTATTGTTCTTAAACCTTTAATGCCCAAAAAAATATCTAAAAATTATGTGTAAAGTTGTAATATGTCAAAATAGACCTAACCATGGCTTTTTTGTCCTTGGAAATGATTTCAAACTCAAGATAATGAATTATGTAGGCTCTCGGGCTTGTGTAGGAGAAGGAAAACCTTAGATTAGGGTTTTGATGTTCTAGACAGTTTCAAAAATTTGAAATTTTTGAAAACTTGGGATATTACATAATATTATGTGATTAAGGCGATTCAAAAAAATTATACTGAAAGGGGCACATACAATATATTTTTTAGACCTGTGGATGTGCTTAAGCGCTAATTAGGCCTAATAGGTGGGTGGTTTATAAAAGAAGTATAACCTAAATGTGGAGTTAGGATATGAAATTTGACACACACCTAAAAGAGAATATACAATGGATATAAATGTTTTTACATATTCAAATTAGTGTCTATTTTGATCAAACAAAGGGAAAATGAACAAAAAGGGCTACAAGCTAAGGATTGTCCTTATAAGCCTTATATGTGGAATTGAAGGTTGAGGTGTGTTTGATCAGTTAGAATAGCTTAGTAAAAATGTGATAAGATCATCTAGGACAAAATATGCATCTAGGATAAAATATTGAGCCCTTGAAACCTATATCAAGTTTTGTTCCTTAAGACCTAATAAGTATGCCTAAAGTAGAGCTAATTAAAAAGTGGAATGATAAATAGAGATCAGTGTTGTGGAAGGATTTAGGAGTGAATGTTTTTGATAGTGATTAGTTTAAAGACATCAATAAGTGCCTTTATATGTATAATAAATAAGAAACATCTAAGGAGACCATCAAACATACTGATCTAAGAGAGAGAAGATTGTTTAAGAAGATTCAATACAAGCATAACATGTAAATGAGATCTTTGACAATACTAGAGTCAGGAGTTGATGATTTGGAGAATTTTACCCCTTACCTATGCATCACAATCAAACCTCTTTGTGATAATACTAAAAATCATCAAGTTGACTTGAACCATGATATTAACCTTGACACCAAGCAATAGAAGTATCATTAGGTTGCCTTCAAATTCTCTCTCAACATAGAGACATTAGGTTGCCTTCAAATTCCCTCTTGTCACATGGATTCTTTGTCACATTAATCACACAATCTCATACCTCAAATACCACTCACCATGCATCTTTATCAAATTAACCTTGAGATCAATGAAATCATCCTTGAAATTAATGACAACACTTCTCAACATAGATAACATCGCCCCTGTCAAATTTTTTATGTACTATTTACATACATGTTCATATAAATCAACCCTATACTCTTAAAATAAAATAATTAACCTATCTTGTTAGAAAATAATTCAATTTTCATTTTTGTTGATTTCTTTTTTAGAGTAGCACACATAGAATAAATAGGAGGTTTTTAGTTTACCAATTTAGTCACACTGTTTTTCTTTTTCACACTTTCAAATCACATAACATCAAAAATCATAAAAACAACTTCTACCCAAGCTATACGTAATTGTATTTCATTACCAAAGGATAATCTGAATTGGTTTTATAACCAAGTATAAATATGTGGTTGATGATAGATATTCACAAATCACCTGACACCCTTATCACTATAATATTATTAAGTGATGGGGTGGGCCCCAATACCAAGATAGTACCACTAGAAATATAGATCCTTTTTAGCCTCAAATACCTAAAAACATCCATAGATTGATTTTTTATTTCCTTCTTATAGCCAATTATTTTTCACATTTATTTTAAAATTTATTATAACTTAAAACATTTAATGACTACTTAGATCAACATCTCTATTTTTTTGCTTGCTCTCTAATAATTGTATGTTATATTTTAAAAATTATATTTGCTAGTGTTGATGCAAGGTTTGTGATGTGTACCATAACTAGATCACCTAAAATGATACATTTATTTGTGTGTTTCTTTTAGTTAGTCTGCACAGAAATACTAGATCTTCTATAATTATAATTGTCAACACCTATCTTTACCCTTAGAACATAGTCGATCAAATTAACTATGGTTACTATCATTTTTGCCTGTCTATAGGACACAATCATCCTATCGACCCAACCTCTTATAGGTTAGTCAGTCTTCTTTTTCATAGAACATAGTTAACTAATATGAATGTGTCCTTTACTTAGTTTTTTTTGGTCCTCCCTCCAGACTTTGTTGATCCAATCAACTCTGTACCTCTTGGCTAATATTGTTCAGTATTTGGATGACTTTGCTCTTATTTTCCATCTCTACTTTCTAATCTCAAATTTTTAACTTAATCATAATGAGATACCCTATCATAATATTTCTTTACAACCTTAATCCATTTATATGATACATGGGCTGTTATTTTATTCTTGGCTTTTCTACCCAAGAGGATTATCACTCTTGGAAAACTTTTGCTCATCCCTCATCTTTGGGCTATAATATGATTTAAATTAATCTAATTGATGACACTAATGGATAGGATCCATTTTACACTTATCAAAAAAATTATTTATTTAAAGTGACTTATTAAATGATAAGGGAAATTGATATAAGCTTAACTAATAACCCTACAATAAATATTTTAAACACCAATAACTTTCCTCCTAGCAATCCTCCACCTAATGACCCTCCCCCTAATACCAATTCATGGAATGTTTCTCCTACCAATCATAACAATCCACCTTTAAACACTAATAACCCCAATCCACCAATTCACACCACTCAAATGCTTGGATAAATAATGCAACAAATTAACATCATGCAAACATCTAATACTTCTCAAATGATGTAAATGCAACATCATTTGTTAAACATGGCTAATCAACCTCTTATTCTTCTTCCCCAAAATAGAAAAAATTTCATCTCTCCACCTCTTAGAGATACCATGGTAAATATCATTCCCCAACCCATTAGGCACAATTAGATGCTCCAAAATATTCAAAAAGAACCTCTATCTTCATTCATTATTTCTATTGAAATTGGAAATATCTCTCCAATTATTAAATATGACGGGACTAAAGACCTTGCACCTTTACTTAAAGCATTTTTTAATATTTATAAAGAATGAATTCAAACTAATACCTTCTCCACTACAAAAATTTTAATAAAAAAATTAACAAGTGATGTATTATAATGGTATAATCAACTCCCCCATTATTTTATATGGAAAATTGAGGATTTATTCAATCCTTTAGTTAAGGAATTTCAACACAATGATCTTTGTGAAATTTGCCTTAGCCATTTCATTAATGTTAAAAAATCCCCTTCTGAATCAACTCATGATTTCATTAAACATTAGAAATCTTTGGCTCATAAATCTGATCACAACATGATTGATGATAACTTGTTCAAACTATTCATAACCACCTTAACACCTTCCCTTTAATACAAGGTTTTAATGTTTTCTCCCCAAACTCTAAATGATGCTATTGATCAAGATAAATGACAAGACTTTCTTATGAAATAGTTTGATCCCAACATTAAAACCATCAAGGGATATTTTCAAAACTCCACTAATGAAATCATTAGTAAAGCTCCTAAAACCAAACTAGGAGTAGCCAAAATGGATAATCCCCACATTTCCCATGCACCTCTAACTTTTCAACAAATGAAGCAACTTTTAGCACCTTCTAAACCATTCACTTATGCAAATAATCCACCTACATGGTATGATCCTAACATTTGTTTTTGTTTCATGCCAATGTCAATCATTCCTATGAATCATGTCATGGGATTACCAAATTTGTTGTTTCCTTTATGTTAGGAGATACCTCCAAGCCTCATGATGGTTCTTCATCTTCTAAATCTCATTATAATTTCTTAGAAGAACTCAACTCTATGCCTTATAATATACCTTTCTTGGAGTTAGTTCTTACTTCTCCATATCACCATAAATTCTTAATAAAACAATTACACAACATTAAATAACCTCTTTCCCTTGAATTAGGATAACCTCCTCAAGATCTTATATCGATAGAAGTACACATTATTGAAATTTGTTGTCATTCTTCCAAACCTTCCATAGAATTCCTTGAATAAGATATGATCAATGATGATATTATCTTTCGATATGATAACCCGCCTCTTTCAATTAAAATTATATTTAGTACCACCCTTATTGAAAAACTATTATTATATTAAGGGTCATGAATTAATGTTACATCCCTTTGGTTAATTCAACTTCTTGGGTATGACACAAAACACCTTAATAAAACACATCTGACATGTCATGGATATGATAAGATGAATAAAAAACCACTTGGTTTTATTTGTCTCCCCCTCACTATTGGACCTAAGACCATAAATACCAATCTAATGGTTTTTCATTTACCATTATCTTACAATATACTTCTAGGTCACCCATGAACACATTGCCTGAGGCCTATTACCACCTCAGGGAGTCAATGAATCAAATTTATCCATAATGGAAAATTTTATAAAAATGAGTATAATATTAATCCATGGATTATTCATCTACCTAACCCCAAATCTTAGTATTATATTTCAACCATTTTATGAATTAATAGTGCACCTCTACTTGAATTCATCAAGATGAATCTACAGTTACAGGTCACTCTTATCAATTATGATGATGAACCAAATGACTTGAAAAATAATCAAAATACTACTAAGTTACCTCCTTATATTTTAGATTGGTTTCCTCCTTTTTTACCACATGATCATACCGTCCCTCTCATCAATGAGATCACTAAACTTCCTCCTCTATGTAATGCACATGAAGCTTATTACATAGAAGATGACTTCACATGTGATGAATATGGAGTGGCCAGGTTATTTAAGACCCTTTAACCATGTCACCTCACATATTTAGTGATATAGGTGTATCTCCTTTTGATGCTTCTCTAGGAACACATGCATGTACTATCTCTCACACCTATGATGATAATTATATCATGGCTCAATCTAAATTATTTTATTTGGATGTAAAACACAATCAATAAAGTTTAGCCAAAATACATGCTTTCAACCATGATTTCCATGTAATTCTAATTGATAGTGAGTTAAAACCTTAAGGTAATTTATCTCTAAATAATCCTCCACTTCTTGATACCCCTTGGGTTTTTGAACAAATATTATCTCTAGATAATTTGGAATTTTAGAACCATCTATATCACCAAACAATATACCAACTCTCCTTCCTTATAATGATTATGTACATACCATTGAGGTTATCCCCCTTAGTTAAACTACATATCCATCTATACTACAACATAATACACCTATTACAAATCTAGTTGATTCCAATCAACCTTCACCAATAATTCCACCTATACCTAAAATTACCCTTGATGTTAACATAATAGATGTATGATAGATATATTTTGAATATGATTTTCATGGTAATAAAAACATAGATCTCAAAGTATGCATGTAATACTATGGACCCTTACCCATGCTTCCTAATGATGAATCTATACTTGAGTTACTCCATGATAGAGAACCTCAACATCCATGACAACATCATAAACTTGAAAACTTCAAATAAAAAGCTCCTCGTTTTAATAACTTCATTTCTATCATAAACCCAAAAAGAAATACTACTTATTCTCTTCATAATGCTCCATATCCTTTTCAAGACAAAAATGCTATGCTCATTGAATAAATAATAATAATAGAATATGGTACACCATCATGTGAGTTACCCATAACTATCTCTAAATAACTCATACCAATATAACATGATAAATTTAGCCTATTATTTGATAAGTATCATGAAATTTTTTTTTGGTCATATGAGGACACGTTAGGTATCAACCCTTGTATCATTGTGCACACCATAATCACTTACCTAGATAGAAAACCCATGTGAAAAAAAATGAAACATTCCACCTTATGCCATTAATAATTTATAAAACTTTTGGATACCAAGTTTAGTAGACCTATTGACTTTTTTGAATGGGTATTAAATATTGTTCCCATTTGTAAAAAAAATCACCTTGGTCATTTGTATATGTATCAATTTTCATAATATTAACCTCACATGTCTAAAAGATAATTTCACATTACCTTCAATAGATTCCATCATAGATTCCACTGCTAGATATGAAATGTTATCACTTATGGATATTTTTTTTGCTACAATCAAAATCATATATCTATTGAAGACCAACACAAAAAACATTTACTATGGAATGGGGAACTTATTATGATGTCAAAATGCCTTTCCACCTTAAAAATGTTGGATCCACCTATCAACATGCCATGACTCACATTTTCCATGATCTTTTACACAAGATTGTGGAAACCTTTGTTGATGACCTCATTTCCAAATTCAAGAGTCACACAACACATCTCCCTAATCTATCCATTTTTTTTTATCGATTAACCAAATATAAAGTTAGACTCAACTCATAAAAGTGTGTCTTTAAAATCACATCTAGTAAACTTCTAGGGTTCTAGTCTTTTTTCATGGTACTGGTGTCGATCTTACCAAAATAAATGTTAAATTCAACATTCCCATTCCTTGTTCCATTCTTGACATTCACACTTACCTTTCCAATCTTAGGGTAATATGATGATTTGTCTAATAAATGGCTTATTGTATTTACTTTGTTAATTCCATTCTTAAAAAAGGTAATTCTTTAGAATAGAATGACCCATATCAGAAAGACTTTGACAACATGAAAGAATATTTTTTCTAACCTCCCACCCTATGACCACTTGTAGTGATCATCCCTTAATTTTTTACACCTCTTCTACCCCCATATTATTTATGGAAATGCTTACCCAAAAAGATGATACCCATAGAGAATAAGTTGTTTACAATATTAGTTGAGGCCTCTTTGACTACAAAAATGTTACACTAAAGTAGAACATGATTGCCTTGCTATCTACTTCACAATTGAAAATATTCATCTTTATATGTTTTATCAAACCACTTATGTCATTGTTCACTCTGATCCCATTCATCATTTCTTCTCCAAATCATTTCTACCTATTGATAGAATTGAAAAATAGATGGTCTTCTTGATGTAATTTGACCTTCAAATCATAATAAAAAGACCTATAAAATGGAAAGTCATCACTGACCAACTTGTAGTGACACCCATACCCACTAAAAATCACCTTCATGATAATCTCCCCAATGATAATGTTATTTATATTAAAGGTCTTAACCACACTATCTCCTTGAAAGTTTATTTCCACAATTTCATTTCTAATTTAGAGATAAATAATCAAGAAGATATGAATATCATTCCTGATACTACTAAATCTAGAGTATTTACTAAAGAGTTCCTTGAAATTACCATTGATTTACATGAAGACAATTGGACCCTCCACATTGATGGTGATAAACTCATCCAAGGAGCTAGGGTACATTATATTCTAACCAAACATCATGGTAAGATCATCCCTCTAGCATTTAGATTGACCTTTGATGTTATTAACAACATGGGTAAATATGAAGTTCTCATCCTAGGTATGAAAGCAACACTTGACATAGATATCCCATATGTACATGCTTTAGGTGAATCTAAACTTATCTTCCACCAGTTTAATGGTGATTATGAGGGTAAAAGTGAAAATATAGCTGATTATAATCAAATGGTAACCACACTTGACAAAGATTTTGCTTTTTTTACCATTAAGATAATTTTGAAAGATCAAAACTCTATCATTGGTTATCTTGCTTCTTTAACATATCTATTTCATCCTCATCAAGTACTTAATGATTCATAATTTATTATCCAAATAATAAAATCACCTCCTATGCAATCAAATGATTTTCTCATTTTTCATATTTAGGCTATCACTATTTGATAAATCCCATGGTACAAAAACATCATCCAATTCATTAAACATAAAAAATATCCTCCAAACACGGATTCTTGTGAATAGACTATAATACATAAACAAGATTTTTAATATGTCTTTCGATACAACACCCTTTATTTCCATAATGCATAAGGTACCCTGTTCCACTATGTGATGCAAGAAAAGGTTCCTCCTCTCCTCAAACAAGCACATCAGAGAATTTTTAGTGGTCACTATATCAGGCATGCTACAACACAAAAATGATTATGTATGGGATAATTTTGGTATACTTTAAAATAAGGTGCTCTCAATTTTACCAAAAAGTGTAATCCTTACAAACTTCATGATGATCTAATCCATTCACTGGAAGCTGAGCTACAAACCATGGAATCTCCTTGGTCTTTATCCATGTGGGGATTAAATCTTATTGGTAAATTACCTCAGTCACAAGATGGTCATGTTTGTATCATCACTACCACTGAATATTTTTCTTTATTCATATAATTTATGCATCTTGTCAATGTCACGAGAACCATGATATCTAAATTTATCCTCAGACAAATCATTTATCACTTTGGAGTTCCCCATACTATTATATATGATAATGGTGGGAATTTCAAAAATAAGTACGTGAGATAATTATGTGCTAAATTTAAAATTTCCCACAAAATTTCCACACCTTAATATCCATAATACATTGGCCAAGCAGAGGCCACTAATAAAATTCTAAAAAAAAATATTACAAAAAACCATCTGATAAATCCACATTGATTGACATATCCACTGATATCCCATACTTTGGGCCTATTATACTAGCATACATATTACTACTAGGGTAACATCATTCTTAGTAGTAAATGGTTCTGAGTCTATCTTACCTTTACAAGTTAAACTCCCATATTTATGTATATATTTTCATTGTGTCACTCATGATGAATACTTACCTAAAGATTGCCTTCATACACTAGAATTTATTGATGAACACCATATAGATGATCTTAAATGTAATTGTCAATGCAAGGCTCCCATCACCAAACAACATAATAAAAAATTTAAAGTCCATACTTTTAACATTGGTGATGTGTTCCTCAAATTAGATTACACCCATGATAAAGAAGGTAAATATGCCTAAAATTGGTGGGGACCCTATTTAGTGAAATATATTACTAGTCCTAGCACCTACTACCTACAAATTAATGAAGACCATGTTTTCAAAGAACCTGCTTATGCACAATTTTTTATTAAATATTTCCCTTCTTATCATACTTTTATATACTATCCTACTAACACTTCTTGAAAAACTTCTCCAAGGATCTCACCCTTTGTAGTAGTATATTTTATACACAAACCTTAGTTCCTTCCTTTGGTCCTTTGGTTTCTTTAATTTATGAGTTTCATTGTAATATCATGGATAGGACCTAGTTTTCCTCAATGGATACCATTTCCTTTCATACATCAATTTCTCATATGAGTTTGTTACTTTCCAATGTTTTTTACACCCACTTGGGTTTATATTTTGTGAGATCTAGTTTAAGACCATATCTAGGACCAAGTTGTCCTCACAAATACCATTTTACACTTTTTACACCCACTTGGGTTTCTCTTTTATGATTTTTAATGTAAGACCATGGATAGGACCAGGCTCTCCTCATAAATACCATTTTTGACATTTTGTACCCACTGGAGTTTCTCTTTTTTGAGTCTCAATTTAAGACCATGGATAGGACCATGCTCTCCTCATAAAATCTACATATTATTTCTAATATATTTTACAAAACTGAGTGCTCTCTTTAGCATATTAAGACATGGTTATTATATACACATAATATTTTCAAACTTTTATCAATTTATAACACTTTGTATCTTGTAATAACCCATCTAGTCTCAATCTCTCTAAGTGTATGCCTTAAGGGGTGCACTGGGAAAGGGATGGGCAAACCATTGGTGTTTCATAGGATTGTTGTCCCTTTGTCCACTTGTTATCTACACACTTATCTCCTAAAAACCTTTTCTCTAAGCTTGTTATTTTCTTTTTCACCCCCTACAATAATTTTCCAATTTCATTTAACTTTTTCCTAGCCTAAACCCCCTTTCATTAGTTTTTAAACTATGTCAAATGAGTCAAACCTATATTTTTTTATCATCAGCCCACAGTGCCAACATAGTTCATTTTTAGCATGGGTTAACAGTACTAGTTTGACTGGGTCGACCCTATTAGTCAAAACTTTTATAAGGGTCTAGGGTTCGATTTGCCTATATATATAAGTTTATTTTTCCATTATTGAGAGAAGAGAAGAAGTAAGATATATTATGCATCTTCTTATTAACCATTCTACTTGAGGAGTAAGCTTAAGGTTTCATACTTTAATTAGAGATACAAATCTTGTCTTGTGGAGAAGTCTTTTAGATGCATTGATAGGCTATATATCATATAGCTAATTTATCCTTGTCATCCTTACATACCAAAACAACCTCTTACAAATCACCTTAGCCAAGGGAGAGATTTAGGCTTGATGGGTTCATCTTCAAAGGTAAGTATTCTTAATTTTGTTCCTCTTTTGTAAGAGTAGAAAGATATGCATTTTTAATTATCTTCCATGTATTAGGATTCTATATACATTGACATAAGTATATGTCTTTTTTGCATGTTTACTTTTATTATTTCTAACCCTCACTTTATGCCACAAGCTTTGGTGAGCAATAGATTAGATTTGCTTTACTCATTATTAGTTTAGTGAGATATCAAAACATATGACTCCCTTGGGTTTATTACGTGATTTTTCTTGATTGGAGGCTTTAGAACCCTCCATAGCATAGTTTATTATGGTAAGATATCCCCTAATCAAGTCTAGTGGATCCCCATATTGGTCATGTTCCCAATTAACAAATGTATCCCCAATTAGAAATGTATGGTATGATCTATTTTATCCAAGATAGGATTGATTTATAGACATGATGCATTTATAATTGCATACATTATGGTGAAACTAGTGTGAATCTAACCCTTTCAATTTTTATTTCATGTGTTTCATTATTTCATTATTTTATTTTTATATATTTATGACACTGGGTTGATCGTGTCGATTTAGTTCTAACTTCTATTTGTAGGTTTAACATAATATCACATCAAAATGATTATGTTTTATCTGTGTGGGTTTTTCATTAGGTACAAGATACTAGGTTGACCTATTTGACTCTACATATTTTTAGACATCCATATCAAACTACTAGGTCAACTCTATTAACATAGTACACTTATAGACATCTAGATCAGGATATTAGGTTGACTCTCTCAACATAGTACATTTTTAGACATCTAGATCAGGCTACCAGGTCAACCATGTTGGCTTTGTACATTTATAGACTTGTAAATAACATATTAGGTCAACCTTGTTGACATAATACATTTTACATGTTTTCAACAAATAAAGAACTATAAATTTAGGTTGGCCCAATGAATATAGTTGGTAGAATTTACAAGTATAAATTAGGGTACTTCAATAGCAATCTCATTTTCTTCTACATCCTCTAACCCACCAAGGTTCCTATATATCCTTCTTTGTCATTTTTTTAATTCATTACAGTTCTATTTTTCATAGTTTGTAGTCTTTAAAACTGCCCCTATATAATCAACTAGGTAGACCCCGTTGACGTAGTTCTATATTCTATATTCTATCTAGAAAACTAGGTCAACACTATCGATGTAGTTACTTTTTAGACCCTTGCTTCTAAAGTACAAAAAAGAGACATTGTCGACTCTGTCCTATAATCTCTACATACACTATCATTTAAAATGACATTATTCTATGTTTCAAAATTGGAATTAACACTTATATGCTAGTAATTATCTCACACCTTCATTTCTTATTGTTTACATCCTTAGAATGGATCACATACTCTAATTAGGTGGTTTTTAAATATACCATTTAGTTACATTATTTTCTCTTTTATGCACACACTGCAAAATCACAAAATCTTAAAATGCATTTTTATAATTATCTACCCAAGGGCTACCTATTTGGATTTTTCTCCCAAGGGGAAAGTTAACCTAGTTTTTTGGCCATGTATAAATACATGGTTAATGATATATTTTGGATAAGCACCTGACACCCTTATTTTTTTGATGTGTGAAGTGAGGGGGTAGTCCCTAATACCAAGCCAATACCATTGCCAATACAAATCCCTTTCATCTTAAATGTCCTAAAACCATCCTTAGATTATTTTCTAGTTATTTGCTTATAACCAAATCCCTATCACATCTAAAATCATATTATAATAATATAACAACATTTAGGATGACCACTTAGTTATATTTTACTTTCCAAATTAATTTCTTGATATTTGCTCAATTATATGTTGTAGTACAAAAAATTGCATTAGCCAGCATTGGTACAAGGTTTTGTGTTGTGTGACTCAATTAGATTAACCTTATTGACTCAATTTATTGTGTGTTTCCTTTTATTTATTTCTTTCAAAATTATTTGCAAAATTTTTCCTATTTTAGTACACAATCATTCTACTTGACACAGTCTCTTATAGACTATCTATTTTTCCCTTACCTATAGTACTAGTCAATTCTGTCAACTATGTATACTTTTTCAGCCCCTGTTTCTTGTACTAGGTCAACCATGTTGACTTTGTACACTTTTTCAACGCCTATGTCCTATACTAGGTTGACCATGTCGACTCTATGCACTTTTTTAGCCCTTATTTCCTATACTAGGTTGATGCTGTCAACTGTATACACTTTTTTAACCTCTACTTCTAGTATTAGGTCGACTCTATAGTGTTTTTAGCCTTAGTTTCCTGTACTAGGTCAACCCAGTTAAATTTTTACTCTTATTTATCTCTTCCTATCCTTTTGCTTTTTCATCTATTCCTTATTTGGTTATCTAGTCTTATTTCATAATGATGACATCTTTTAAACCTTCCCTTAGTCAAGAACATTGCATAATCAAGGATTTAGATCATAACCTCACTTATTTTATTACTTCAAATGAAATTATTCACCTTTTCCTTCATCTTCTCCTAATAAAAAACCAATCACTACACAATTTAATGTAGTTGAGGTCATTCATCCTAATCTTCCTCCTAATACTAATGTTGGGAATCCTCCATGAAAAAAAACCCCTCCTATCAACACTAATACCCCTCCTACATACACCAACCCACTTATTGATATAACTTAGCTTCTTGCACAAGTCGTACAACAAATGAACATAATGCAAATTTATAACGCCTCTCAAATGATGAACATGCAATAATATTTATTTCACATGACTCTTCAACCACCTCAAATCATCATATCTCAACCAAATAATTTTTTTTCCCTCCTCTTCTTAGAGATGTCAATGGTAATATCATCCCTCAACCTACTCTGAATAACAAAATGCTTCAACATCTTCAAAATGAACCTTTATCTCCATTCATTACATCCATAGATATTGGAAACATTTTTCCAACTATGACATATAATAGGACTAAGCACCTTACTATCTTTCTTAATTATTTTGGTAATCTCTATAAGGATGGGTCCAAACTAACACCTTTTCTAGCACCAAAATCTTAACCACTTTTTTTGGTGATGTTCTTGAATGTTAAAACCAAATTCCTAAACATTCCATATCATAATTAGATTATTTATTCAATGCTCTAGTGAAGGAATTCCAACATGACGACCTTCCTAAAAATTACCTTATCTATTTCATCAATGCCAAGCAACTTCCTAATGAATCTACTCAGACTTTCATGAAATGATGGAAGTCTCCAGCTCATAAAGTGGAACATAAAATGAATGATGATACTCTTTTAAAATTATTTTTTACTACTCTTAAAGCTCCTATTTAATACAAAGTTATATTTTTTTCCCCTCAAAATTTATAAAAATCCCTAAACCGAGAAAAAAGGTAAGACTTTCTTATGACTCAATTTGAAAGACCTCAAACAACTACTAAAAAACCTTTTTGACCATTTTATCATAACATTTATTCATTCGTGCCTCCCCATCCTCAAAATGGAGCATCCAATTCAATAAATTTTAACCCAAACCACCCTCCCTTGAGTCTAGAACAACTTAAGAAGAAATTTCCACCTTCTTAACCTATGAGCTTTGATTGTTACAAACCTCCTCCAAAATGGTACAATCTTGATAAATTTTATTGGTGGCATGCTACTATAGGTCATTCTCATGAGTCTTATCATGATCTTCACTGATTTCTTCTTTTTTCCTTGCTTGGTCCACATTTCAATCTTGATACTCTCACAAAATAATGTTATCAAGACTAAATTCAAGCTTCTCAAATTTAATCTTAATAACCACAATCACATCAACATCAACTACCTAATAAACAATAATAATTATACCATACCTACACCTCATCCACTAATTTTATTCAAACCATAGTTGATCCTCCTTCCTACACCAATAAGGAAATGATGGCTAACATGAACAACTTTAAACATATCAATGAATCTATTGAACCTCAACATCTTAGGTCACATGAACCAAAAGAGCAGCTAGTTTAAATGCCTACTCCAAAGCATATCATACATGGTACTCTTTTACCTCCTTTCCCTCTTCATACCTCTCATACGCATCCTTTGTCAAATTAAACATCCATAAAATCTAACAAAACAACACATTTATCTATCTCCAAATGCACCTACCAACCCAATGCAAATCATTCTAATGATTCAATGTTACCTCATTCCACCTCACATATTGGGGTATCTTGTGATGCCCATCCACATGTCCCTTAAGACTTTGGGGCATATTAAGATGATCATCCATACATCCAATTACCTATTAGGGCATCTTATGATTCCCACACTTATTCTATAATGCATAATAACAACCAAATTCAGCTTCAATAAACCTTATGAGAATTATAGACTAGTATTTCACATGCTCGTATTTGATATAGATGTTAGCATAGATCTTTCTTATTATTTTTTGTCTCATGTTTGTTTATTTTTTTGCACTTTACTTCTTTCAGTTTCACTTTAATAGTATCGTTGTTTTCCTTTGGGTTCTTTGATATTTTTACACATTACATTTGGCATTTGTTTTCATTTTTTATTTTGTCTTTCTATGCCATTCTTTGTCTTAGTAGATTTATGAATATTTTTCCCCTTATTTAGCATTTCACCTCATTGGTGTTACCCTTGTGGTTTTAAATGTAATATGATGGAAAGGAATTGGTCTTCCTCATAGATTACCACATTAAAACATATTTAAACCACTTTTTGGGATGACTACTACTTTCATTGGTTCTTTTACTAGATCCATTGTAAGTTAGTATGGCTTCCCTAGTGATATGAGTGTCATAGCATAATTCCATCCCTTTCATAGCACTATTTTATGTCATTATGATCAGCTATGAGCATATTCATTATTGTATCACTTATTACATAGATGGATCTCTCATGATCCCCATATTTCCCTTATTTACTTTCATTTGAGGCTCACATTGATCAATTTTGAGATTGCACACTTACTTTTGGGCAAGTACAGGTCTTTAGACACCTTCGTCTTTAGGTCCTTATCTCTAATGACCATGTGTAAGCTCTCTTGTGTTTTCATCTTTAACACCCATGTTTGGTTTTCCAAATTTTTATGGAGAATGAATATAAAAATCCAAAATAAGTTAAAATCCAAATCATAAAATATAAACAAAAGAAAATGATTCAAAAAGAAACATTAAAAATTATAAAATTCAAATCACATTAAAAGACATGATTCTAAGCACATCTCCTTCTTATAATTGAAGCTCAAACTCCACATTTGGCCTCATGATAGAGACAAGATCCATTGGGGTGTGGTAGGCCAATAGATTAGAAAAAGAGAATAAAAAAATCTTTTAGTGTTACCTAATTTCTCACACAAGTACCCAATCTTCATAATAGACTAATGAATCTATAAGGGGGTCTGAGGAATGAGAAACACATTGTGGGAGGGAAGGTCCATTTTATTTTTAATTTATATAGCCTTTGTAAGATGATCTATATACTTCACTTGGTAGCCCAAGCTTTGTTTTCATCAATCAAAAGGTTTGAAGTCTTTGGTGTTGATAGTTCTTAGGCTTTCTCACTTGCCTAGTGTGTTTCATTTTTGATAAAGATGTTCACATCACCCATGTGGTGCCTCACATTCCTTATTCACATCACATATTTCCTTCTATTCCCCTTTTAAATTTCTTTTAGATGGTCACATCTACCTTATTATGCCTCTTAGTTTATATTTTGTGAGTTGCATTATTAGAACTTGGATAGGACCAGGCCTTCTTGACAAACACCCTTACACCATATTCTTGCCACACCATCTCATTTTCATATTAGTCATGTCATTAGGTGGTTGTGTTTTCGTATATTACATTTTAGAACAAGTACTAAATTTGCTTTTTCATCCTTTAGAGATTTGATTTTCATTTCTCCATCATGTTCTTGTTTGATTTTTGTGGACTTCACTTATCTTATATATGACATTTGGCATTCTTACATTTTTCTATTTATATATGACTTCTTAATTTTATCTTACATCTTGATTTACATTTTGTTTTCAATCACTCATATTTTTATTTATGTTTGATTTAACATGCTTATCTTACATAGGGTTACTTTTCAATTTCTTCCATATTTTCGTTAGATTTATCTTGCATTGATATTTCATTTGTCATCTATGATTTACATACTTCCCAACATGATTTAGTAAATTCTTCATTCCTTTTTTCCATTCATGTTTTACATGCTTCCCAATGTAACTTAGTATGTTCTACATTAGTTTTTGTCATTTATGTTTGACATGCTTTCTAACATGGTTTACTATGTTATACAATCATTTATCATTCATTTTCCATAATTTTGTCATTAATTTACCTTCAATATTTAAACCTTAACTTAAAAAATACTAGGTTGACCAAAATTTCCTTATTTTGACCAAGTCAACTTAAAAAACTAAGTTAAACCTTTACTTTTTCCCCTCATAGTACTAATTCGGTAGGGTGGATGTTTTTACTAGGTTGGTAGTCATGTACTACATCGATAGAGTGGATTTTTTTACCAGGTCAATAGTCATGTGCTAAGTCATAAGTCTAAAAAACACACTAGGCTGGCACATACTTACTAGGTTGGTAGTGTGGATTTAGTAAAATTTTAGCCTACTAGGTTGACTGGGTCAACATATTTGTTTCTACCTACCTATTACTCTGATTCCTTATTTTACCCATATCTTTGTTTTTACTACTCTATTTTTTGAGCCATAAAATGTTATGGAATAATGACAATGTAGAGAACATTTTTCACTACTATATGATTGTCTTCCAAAACTTTCGATTTTTAGCTATTTTTTGCACTAACTTATACAAGTTTGCCTATTGTTCTTCACATTTGGATGCCTTCACATATCTTGTAATTTACTTGTTTATCTATAACACCAAGGTAAGTAGAGGTATGTGTTTTTCAATTATGTCCTTTCATTTATCTTATTTTATACTTACTACACTTTACTTATCATCAGGATTATGTTTTATCATGTTCTATTTCCCAAAACACCATCCCATGTTACACTCATGTAACACATGATGAGATTCAAGTGTGGAATATGTATACACATAATATTTTTAAACTTTTATCAATTGGTAATTGTTGACCAAATTGGACTTTTAGGTCAAATTAAGACACCCCTAGTAAAAAACATGGCTTTTAGGCCTATAATGGGGTATAATGTAATGTCATGAGGTTTTTTATAGGTCATTTGATGTCAATTAATGTTATACTAGCTTTGGTCAATTAGTTTCTAGGTCCATTTATCATTTTGGGTCATTTTAAGGGTCAAAAATAGTGAATTTAATGCTTTACACGGGTTTTTTGGGAAATTTGAAGGTCCAAATAGATGATGTCATGCCCCATGTTTCCAAAAAGTCTTAATTAATTGATAAAACTAAAAATATGGTAGGTTGTTCAGAGAAAAGGTAATTTTCTTAGTAAAAGTTGAGAAAATAGCACTTATACAACCTCCTTGGGAAGTGTACCACTTGGAAAAAGTTTAAATGTGACACTTTAGCTCCCAAAAGCTCAATTCCATGTTCTTTTTAATTTGGATATGTCATTTCTTGGCCAAAACCGTTCACCTCTCTTTTCATCCTTCTTGGCATAAAGAAGTGACTTGTAGGTTTGTACTTGGTATGGATAGCTCATGGAGTTTTAGGTAAAACTCTATTGGGGTCATATTATACAATTAGATATAATAATTTACATATAATTATTTTTATTATTGGTGGTCCCAACTTTATAAACAATTTCTAACAAGTTGGAATTCCAAATTTGCTTACTAATCTATGCCCCCCCATGGTTTTCACCTCTGTTTGAGAAAATATATAAATTTCACTAGTTAAGATTAGTTCCATAGGATTTTTACCATTTCCCCTTATGTATCCCATTATTTTCTTCAAGTCTCAATTTTATTTGATGAAGAAACCATCTCAAGTTTACAAGTTGCTCTCTTTTGGGATGAGAGGCAGTTTTGCATCACTTCCAAGTTTTCATGATGTACCAATAATTTTAGAAGGTTATGTTAGTTCCATCTACATATTTTAAAGTTCTTCATAGTTCTTCTCACCTTAAAAATTCATCCTGAAAAATAGTTTCCATATTTTTTAATCCATGTGCCATACCACAATCACTTGTTACTTGTGTCTACTTTGTATTAAGTGTTTGAAAAAGGGAATATCATGTTGAATAGAGTTTTAAAAAGTTGGTTTCAAAGTTTCCTTGATGTATATCACTCACTTAAAATTTGAAAAATTCATTTTATAGGTTTTTTATCCATTCCTTAACATGTTCTTGCCTAATTCAATGTCTTTCATGCATAAAACACCCTCATGCACACCTACAGGTCCCTTATTGACATCATGTAGATGTATGGATAGGTGTACATATGTTTTCAAATTATTAGAATGGTTTTGTGTATATTAATATTATTAAGGGAATCATATAAATTTCACTCTCAAGGGAGATTTCATGTTACCCATACCTAGTTCCCTATATACAACCAAAACATCCACCTATAGGTGGTCTAAACAGAGGACATAGGTATTTGTGTTGGAAAGTTGAAGTATGATGAGACTCATTTTAAACCCTAGAGTTTAATTTTTAAAGTATGATATACTCATCCAATATTGTCAATGGATAAGGTGGAAGCACAAAACACCTTCTAACATGAGTTGACTATGTTTATAGGCCCATTGTCCTTGAAAATATAAAATAAAGGTCAGGGGCCTTTTTTATGGTTTCATACAATAGGGTGTAAGAGTTTTTAACACCCATTAGAGTGTTGGTTTTAAGGTATCCATGAATTATAATCACATTTAAAAATATTGAGGTCAAAAATAAAATGTAATTAAGTTTTTGAGGGCCTCAAATATGCCTATAAACACACTAAAAACATGTAATAATATCTACAGGCCTGAGAGGAAGATGATACTTTTTCACCAAGATTGAAAAATATACATTGTTCCCATGGTGAGAGGGTTAAAATTATTTATTGTGACTTATTTTGACCTATATATCATCAATAAAATATGATAAGTGATGTCATTGACCTTCATATACATCTTGCAGTCCATATACAGGCCAAAAAAGGTGCACATACAACTAGGCAAGCAAATAGTGAGGTAGTTTGAGGGTTGGTGATGTTTAAATGGGATAAAATGTAATAAAAAAGAATTATAATTATACTTTTAACCCTAAGGGATTCATAATGACCCCTAAATATCATTGACTAGTTCTAAATAGGCCAAAGTAACCTACAAAAGGGGTTATTAAGGAAGTGTCTCAGTCAGGCTTGAGGACTTCTTTATGAGATTAGAGTGAATGAGAATGGATTGGATAGGTTATAATTATAATTTTATTAAATTTTAACATATATTTATTAATTAAATATCTTTAAGTATCAAAATAAACCTCAATAATACCACATAAACACCTATAGTCAACCCCTTTATGCATCTACAACAGACAATGAGAGAAAGGGAGTGTACTCTTGATGAGAAAAGGAATGAATAGAATAAAAATGATATAAATCATGGTCAATTATTATATAAAATTTTCAAGGAAGTTTTAAATTATATTTTCAAGGTCCAATTAGGTATCAATATCTATAGGTGCCTTGACAAATGCATAACATAACCAATGTTAAAACACAGTATTATACTAACAATCTTGAGAATGCAAGGGGTATATGAAGTTTAAAAATGGTGAATGGATTTAATATACATAAATAATTTTAAAAAATTATTTAATATTCCCTCATCATAGTAAATTCATGCTGAGAAAGAGTCCCAAGCAAGCAAGGATCAGTCCATCTTCTAAGAACCCTATAGATAATCTGCCTATACAAAGTCTATTTGAGAAATAGAGAAGGTTGAAGATATAAATTTTGGAACCAAGGGTTTAAAATTTGAAAAAAACATCCTTTTAACTTGTATATACCTCTCTAATATCTATTTTTTTATGATAAAATAGGTAAAGTGCCACCTATTTTGTCTCAGACAGGGGGCACTTTCCCTTTGCACAAACCTACAAATCTTGAGAGATGGATTGAAAATTGAAACCAGAAGCTATTTGGAAACTTAAAGTGAGTTTTTGAAGTTTAATAACACCCATACAAACATTGGAAACTAAACAAGAAAATTTTAAACCAAATAGGATACTCCATACTTCTAGGTTTACAATCAGACCTAATGAGCAAAATCTAGGCCTAGTGCCCAAATGGGGGGTCTATCACACTTTTCACATGAGTTAAACATTTAAAAAATATTGTAACATTATTTTTTGGTCATATATGAGGTTTTAAATATTATATTATGCACATAAAACATCAAGATTCCATTTTTAGACCTTAAGACAACTCAAGCATACAAGAAACAAGGAAACAAGTTTGATAACCTAGGTTTGGAAGATCACATCTTGCATAAGTCCTTGCATGGGAATATAATAAGTTTAAGGATGGTTAGGGAGGTCATATAAGATTATTTTGTGAAAATTTTTGGTAGGTTGGATGTCAGGTTTTTATGAAACAAGTTTAAGGGTCAAAACAAGCTAAAATCCTTGCAAACCCTCCCTAGCATCTAGTTTGGATAAATAGAGTTGGATATGCAATATAATGAGCTATTTTGACCAAAAAAATTATTTTATGTTTAATATTAATATTTATGGTTCCCTAAAATTCTATCTATTTGTACGAAATTGTACAAATGAGGGTAGAAACAAGCTATGTTTGACCATTTTTTGTGTTGTGTAGGTTATAAGAGGATTTTAAAGATGAAATCAAGTTTGGGAGGAATAATTAGAGTTTTTATAAATCTATATTTTCACTATATTTCATGAAACAACTCGTAAGGGTTTAAACAATAGCCTTCAACTCAACCAATCAAATCTGACATACTAGACAAGCTAGTGAAGATGATGGAAAACTTAAAGTGAGCTAAATTTAAGGTGTTCCTAATGCTTATAAGGCCATGGAAGACCTTAAAAATTTTAACTCACTTCTTCCCATGGATTTTCATGGACAACTAAAGGAATTTTTGAGACCAAGTGTGCAGTGTTCATGAAGGGGCAGTTTTCTAGATAGCAAATGATGATAGCTCAATTTGAGATAATTCTAGAGGACCAAGAATGCAACCAATGCATGGAGAGGCATGTATGAGAGTCTCCCATTACATTAAAATAATTATACCTTCTCCTCATTAGTTTTAATATGTATAAATAGGTCTAATAATGTAGGCATTTTATCTGATCTAGAATGAGGAGTTTTGTGCCACTTTGCAAGACTTTGATGACTTGAATTAACATTTGTACTTCATGACCTTGCATGGTTCAACCCATTAATTATTTTCATGCATCTTTATAAGTGTCTTTATGATGCTTGGGCTTCTATTCTCATATCTCTCTCTTAATCTCTATAAGAGTCAACCATTTTGGCATTATATGATATGTTCCACCTGAGTATGGCAAACCCTTGCTAATATGTATAGATTTTGATCAATAAAATGACTAATTTTTACATCTTATATGAATTTTCATATATTTTTTTCATTTGAATTATTTATTTTTCTTAAGTGACACTCTTGTTTCCTTAGCATGTTAGCTCATTCTTGCAACCTATTTGCAGTTGAAAAACTTCTTGTAGGGCATGTGAAGTGTTTTGGGATATTTAAAGGTTTAAGTGAGTTTGTCTCTTCATTTGTGCCATTAAAGGCCTCTTGTATAGTACCCCTAGCCTATATGTTCATCTTGACCTCATAGTGTAACATTTATGTTAGAATTTGTAGATTGGAAGAGTGTATGTTTGGTTTGTTACTTGGTCTCAAGTGTATTATGCATATGGTTATATGTCATTAGTCAATTTGGTGTATCACCTCCATTATTTTAGATTTTATTTTATTTTATTTCTCCCTTTTAACCCCAAAAATTTGGTCTTAGTTTCAATCCATAATGGTACATCAAGGGAGCTAGCCCTATCTAGAGACTCACCTCAATCTTAGGTTACCCACAAGCCTAGAGGTGATTCCATTGTGCCACTTGAATGAGGAGAACTTTGTCACCTTCTCATAGGTTGTATATATAAGTGACAACACTAAAAAAATTATCTTATAAGAACCCATTGAGTCTCAATCTCTTTGAGTGCATGTATTAAGGGGTGTACTAGGAAAGGGGTGGGTAGACTATTGGTGCTTCATAAGATTGTTATCCCTTTTACCACTTGTTATCTACACACTTGTCTCCTAAAATACTTCTCACTAAGATTGTTCTTATATTTTCACCCTCTTGTAGTCATTTTACACTTTCATTTACCTTTTTCTAATCTATATCCCCTCTCATTACTTTTTAAACTATGTGGGCTAAGTCAACCTTGTAATGTTTTGTTATTAGCCCATAGTGTCAACGTAGTTTATTTTCAGCATGGGTTAAACAATACTAGCTCGACTAGATTGACCTTGTTGGCCATAATTTTTGTAAGTGCATAGGTTTATATTTTCCTATATATACAAGTTAATTCACCATTATTGAGAGAAGAGAAGAAGAAGTAAGATATATTATGCATCTGCTTATTGACCATTCTAATTGAAGGACAAACTTAGGGTTTCATAGTTTCTTTGGAGATATGGATCTTGTCTTGTGGATAATTATTTTGGATGAATTGATAGGTTATGTATCCTAGATATTATTTAGCCTTATCATATTTAAATATCACAATAACCTCTTGTGAATCACCTTGGACAAGGGAGAGATTGAAGCTCGGCGGGTTCATCTTCAAAGGTAGGTATTCCTAACTTTATTCCTCCTTTATAAGAGTAGAAATATATGAATTTGTACTTCTCTTATATGCATTAGGATTATATATAAATTTACATGAGTTTATGTCTCTTATGCATGTTTACTTTTATTATTTATAATCCCCACTTTGTGCCATAAGATTTTGTGAGCACTAGATTAGATTTGCTTTACTTTTTATTAGTTTCTTGAGACATTAAAACACATGACTCCTTTAGGGTTATTACATGACTGTGCTTGAATCAAGGATTTGGAACTCTCCTTAGCATAGTGTATTACAATAAGATATCCCCTAATAAAGTCTCATAGATCCCCATATTGGTTATGTTCACTCTTAAAAAATGTGTCCCCAATTAGAAGTGTATAGTATGATCTATCTTCTTTGAGTTAACATTATTTTATATACATGATTCATTTTTAATTTAATATAGTTACAATTTTGTGATATCATATTCTTAGCCTTGGTTCTTGTTTATTTTTTAGATAAAAATTCCACAAAAAACTATATTAACATGTTTCTCTACACTTACATAAATTATTATGATAATGAATCATACTTACCAATCATTTTATCCCTTTTTCACATTATCGCATTTTTTCTAATTTGAAGTAATTCAAATTGTTTCATGTTTATTTTCCCCTTGATTTCCTTTCCTTTCATTCCAATTTTAAATAAGGTCAAATTCAAGATATCACTTTTATTTCACATGAATAAACAAGACTCTTGGACATCATGCTCTCTAATTCCTCTTTCTTAACTACAAATTCCAAAGTTTTCAAATGATAGTCATTTTGATCACCCATTTTTTATTCTTTGAATCCATATGGAGGAGGAATAAAAAAATACATCAAAATTTAAAATCCAAATCATTTAATAAAAGGCAATGATCAAAAGGTAATATAAAAATCAAAAAAGCCAACATCACACCAAAATACATGATTTATAACACATATCCTATCTCCAATTGAAGCTCAAACTCCATAATCAAACTTAGCATAGAGTTGAGATCTATTGGGGTGATGTAGTCTAGTAGATTAAGATGGGATAATTTAAAATAATCTATAGTGATACCTAATTTCTCACACAGGTATCCAATATTCACATTAGATTGATGGCTCTATAAAAGATCCTAAGGAATGGGGAACATATTGTGTGGAAGTAGGTAATTTTTAATTTTCATGCATATATACTTCATGGGATGATATTCATACTTAATTTTATAACTCAATATTTGCATGGTTATAAGTTATTTAGAGTCCTTAATGTTGAAATTCCTCTTGTTTTGCCAAACCTAATTTTAGTGTATTGAATTCGATGAAGAGTTTCTCTACCTTGATTTTTCATTCATTTCCCACACCACCCATTTCATTTTCCCCCTAGGAAAGTTTTATTTTAAATTTATTTCCCCACTTCTATATTCCCTCTTATTCATATATTAAAACATGGTAACATTACTTTGTTCTGGTTTTATCTATCTTTAGAACATAATAATATGTTTGAGTGACTATGGATTATTTTCTTTACACCATTGCTTTAAATTTACATAATTTCCTTAGTTTCATTTTTTTAAAAATTATTATCATTCCCCCTTTTTTTAAACAACTGAATCTATTTCTATATTTCACTATTTTTTTCATTATTGAGTGAATTTGGATTTTTACTTATCACTCACCAATGTTGTTTTCCCTTTCATGTACTTTTTCCATTACTGATTGACTCAAGATTATTACTAATCAATCATAATTATTATTTAATTAAGGACTATTACTAATTTCACATTGATGTTAGACTTTCATTTTATATGTATCTTTTGTTTGATTTGGTTTGCTCACCTTTCTTACTTTAGGTATACTTATTTGAGTTTTCAAGTTATTTAGTAGCCTTGGATTTTTTATTACCCATTTTAATCTAAATATTAACTTGGTAATTTACTCCTAACTTATAAATTATAACCCCATCTTACCAAATTTCCAAGTACGTCATGCCTACATATTTTAGTTATCTTGGCTTCCCTGCATTTGTTTGTTTTTGTTCTTTAGTTGTGTATCCTCGGTTTTATCGAAAGAAGTCTCTAAACCTTCCATGATCAAAACTAAAAATATAAAATACAACCATTAAATGATAAAAGTAAGTCAAGGTACTCAAATATTACTTTTATTTTAGTTATTTTCTTTCAACGATGTATTTTTAGTTATTTTATGCTTTATAATATTATAATCTACATAGCTCAACATTGCATGTTTTTATGTTCTTTTGCCAAAGTACCATCCCAAGTTAAAATTATGTGACATATGATGAGATTCAAGTGGGACATATGTATATGTAAAATACTTTTAAACTTTATCAATTATTAATTCTTTCTCTCTTTCAAGAACCCATCGAGTCTCAATATCTCTAAGTGCATGCCTTAAAGGATGTACTATTAAAGGGTTGGGCAATTCATTAGTGATTCTCAATATTATTCCATATACCACCACTTAAAACCAACAAAAACCTCTCCTATAAATGTCCCTAAGATTTGGCACTTTCCTTACACATTCCTCCAAGCAATTCACCACCTCAAATAGCCCCTACCTAATCCAAAATAATTTTTTAAATTTTACTAAATAAATCCATCCTAGGTCGACCCTGTACTTAAAATATATGCACACATTATGATATTAGGTTATCCTCAATAAACCCATTTTGGGACCTAACTATTTTATTAATTAAATATACATGATTGATTAGGATGACTCTCTTAGCAAAAACTTTGAAATAGTTTAGGGTTAGATCTAACTATATAAACACATCCATTTAATCATTCTAGAGAAAGATAAGATTTAATCATTCATTTTTGCCTATTTATAATATCATCTTCCACCATTCTACTTGAGGAGTCATTACTTAGGCTTTATACTTGGAGAGAATAATATTTTATTGTGGAAAAGTCTAGGATGCTTAGGGTAACTCATATAGCCTAGAGATGGGATATCTTAGTGATTATTAAAAACTAAAACAACCTCTTGAAAAACACCATTATCCAAGGGAGAGATTGAGTATTGATAGGTTAATATTCAAGGTAACTATATCTAACTCTTACTCATATATTTTAGTAGATATAAGTAGCATAAGTAATGGATTTTGAATGTATTTCTCTCTCCAATCATTACAGTTATATCTATATTAACGTTTCTATGCATGTTTACTTTTATTTTTATTACCCCTATTTTGTGCCACATGTTTTGGTGAGCATTAGATTATATTTTATTATACTTTATACTTTATTATTTAGGGTTATTATATGGTGTTGCTTGACTAGAGGATTTAGAACAATCTCTAGTGGTATTTTTGTGGTAAGGGACCCCTTGGGTAGGTCTAGCAAATCCATATTGGTCATGACCTGATTGTTTATATGTACCAATAAGTGGAAGGGCTAGTGTGATTTATCTTCTCTGAGATAGGATTGATTTTTAGATCAAATCTACTTTCCCTTATGTAAACTACCCACTCAAAATATCACTTAGTGTGGCAAATGTTGTTCTTATATCAATTAAAAATTAAAATAGACTAATTCTCTATGTTTGGTTTTGATAAATTTATTCATCATCCTAGCTAGAAGGATATACACAAGGTTCAATATAAATAAAGGTATTTTTGACCCATTCTTTGACTTTCATGAACAATCTAATATTAGGCTCTCTCTAGAGAAAATAATAAAGGTCCAACACCTAAACATGTCATTTTATTTCCTATATCTTGGTCCCATGTGAAATAGACTTACAGGCAATTTAAAATATATCAATAGTATGGAGTACATGTATTGGGACATTGGCCCTATGTGCCCAACTCTACATTTTACCTAAGGGTTCAAGGAAAAAATTTCCCAAGTTTATTGTTGATGGTAAAAAATACCCTAATGAACACATGAAATATTTTTTCTAATTGTGATAATTTGGGTGTGTAAAATGAAGATGTATCATTCAAATTATTCATGAAAACTTGTTACAAAAGAGTATCATAATGATTTCATCATCTACCAATAGTTTTTATTCCAAACCTATAGATGATGGAAAACAAATTTGAGGAAATATTCACAAAATTTAAATATTAACATTTCCTCTTAGCTCAATTGGCTCAAATTAAGAATGAATGTCATGAACCCATGACAAAATTAATATCTCTATTCAAAAAGATGATACATAGGATTTTGAAAACTTATTAGAGGTACAATCACTTAGAGGGGGAGGGGTGGTGAATAAACGAGCCCAGATAATCCATCTTCAATTTAAAACCTTTCAAAACTCTTAATCAGTTACCATAAGCATTCATGAAGCATACACAAAATTCATAGCAATGAATAAGAGAGACAATTCAAGATCAAGCACATAACACATGACATATGTGGTAAACCCTCTTTGGGGACAAATCCCACTAAAAACTATAATTGGACTACTATCCTATAATAATAATAATAATAACCAATTTAGACCAACTACAATTTATCAAGGAACTACCATCCATTCTTTTAGTGAGACTATAATCCCACAAGGAGCTTCTACACTTGTCTAGCTAAGTTGCCACAAAAACTAGACCTTTAGTAAGTTTTACCTTTTAAGGAGACTATAAACCCTCTATATGTAGAGTAGACATAATAAAAAATATTAATATAACATCTCCTAAACACTAATTTCCTACCAATCTGATGGAGATACAAAGTAAATTATCTTTCTTCAACTCTACACACTCAATGCATCCAAAGCCACCTTTTGGTTCCCTCTTCACTCCTCAACACCAATTCTATCATCATATCAGCATCATGACTAAATTATCATACATAAAAAACTTAATCTACTCTACTCATTAACCCATCCACTGAGAATAGTTACTCTCCTCCTCTCAATCTTTCACTCTTAACCACACACACAAACCTCTCTCAAATCTAGAAACCATCACCTTTAGTTTCACTATTTGTAGAGCACTTATGAGCATCACTATCTTTGTCAGATATTAGGCATGACTTAACCCTTAAATAATATCTCAAAATAATAAATGTCTCAAAACAATCTTCATATATTGTCCATAGCATCTATGGGTCACCCTTAAGCAGCTACACCTTTCAATTAGGCCCTTGTAGCTCTTATAGGTCTTATGTAGACCTATTCACCCATTTAGCACCTCATCGAGAAAGATAAGAACATAGTAACACTTTATAACTCATGGACCCATGACACATGATCATTAGGTCCCCTTTATGTTCCAAAATCAATTATAACACACTCATATTAACCCCCAATTAGCTCAAACACTTCTTTGTACATAGTCATTATGAACAAAAACACAATTGACTTCTAACCCTTTGTTCTTACTAAATATGATTGTTCAAACCTTAAGAATACACACATGGTGCTCATAAAGTATAAAAAAATATACAATATATAATTAAACAATATATATCTAAATAATATCAAAACAAGCTCAAATAATCTTCTCAAGTCACTTGCAGGACATACACAAAAACATAGTTAAATTTAAACATTCATAACTTTGACTATATAGACTTTAATATCTTTAAATATAAATTTATATATGAACCTTGGATTCCTCTACAAATTTTATTTTTACACCATGAAAAAATTCTTCTTATATCAAAATATATGGTCCAAATATAGATCATTAGTTTTTTCCTTTGCAAACTCAAATATTCAAATGCTAAGAATCATAGCTAAACATCGACCACTTTTATCACATCTCATGTCCTCACATATTTAGATAAAATATACATCTTTGATATTATTAAAAATTTAATGCATATTACACCAATTCCCAAATTTTAAGCCTCAAATAGTTGACCTCATCTTGTGCAATCTTGCAATATTGACTCAACACACACCATTGATCTCCTGTACATAGCCTGATTTTTATCTATGTTAAACATTAGACACCTTGAAATGATCTCACTCAATTCAAAAAAATTATATATATTTATAAAAACACCCACTCACCATTATATCTTGTAAAATCTTGATCTTTATCTCTTCTTGACATTAAACTTTGAACACTTGTCCTTATCCTATTGCATCCTAACAGCTTGAAACGAAAATGATCCATTGATCCTTTTGTAAGGAGATTAAACTTTAATCATTTTAAAAATATAACACTTTGATCATTTGAATTAATATACATTTTATATTTATATGTATGAACTCTTGTAAACCTTTGGATATCCATCTGGTCCTTATCTTTAACATCATGTAAAACTAAATAAGTATGAGGACCATTGCTTATCTATCTAGTAGGCCAACTTTAGACCTCAATAAATTTTTTTGCACTTAGACGCATGACCTAAAATTT
Source organism: Torreya grandis (assembly GCA_037957365.1). Lineage (NCBI taxonomy): Eukaryota > Viridiplantae > Streptophyta > Pinopsida > Cupressales > Taxaceae > Torreya > Torreya grandis. The sequence continues at coordinate 342,833 of JARHVA010008494.1, read as the reverse complement.
GGAACATAAGATACAATCACATATTAAAATCTAACCATGTATCAAACTACTCTTTAAACCTTCTTATGTGCAAGATATAACTCCATTAGTCTACTTAATAAAATCTTTCTACCACAGAGCCAACTATGCCAAGAACTATCTGGAAGGCCAACTTTACACATGCATATATTTTGATGCTATTCATCGTATGATATTAAATTTATCAAAAAATAAAATGGGCACAAATTTAACAAACCCATATGATCATTTTATCATCTTACCTTTACACATGTGATATATATAATAAAATCAAAATGCTTACTTAGTTTTTTTTTTCCCACATTACAAACATTGTCAAACTGCCTGGGATCCCAAATTTGAACTTGCATATCTTATGTTTCACTTAATCACATGACCTGAAATTTATCACATATAAACTATGAAAAAAAATTATCATAACCATATTACCAACTCCCTCTAACTCATCCACATGTGGAAATGGTGACATTTATAAACTGCCTACTCAAATTTTCTACCACTAAACCCAAAATGTCTAGATGAAATCAATGATTAACCAGACAAAATACACTCATTAACACAAGAAATTAAATCATTTTTAACTTTTGATAGGACCCCTTTCACATGATAAATACTTCAAACTCATCCCTAACCATGCCAAAATAGATGATCAACCAAGCCTACTTTAAGCATACTAAGACAAGCACATTTCACACTTTGTCATTGTCACATATACTATCAAGGCACTTCATCCACTCACCTTGACACCATGATATTATAATTAAATTATTGAAAACTCTCCAAAAATATCCCCTTTGTCATTTATGTCAACACCCATCATAAAATAATATACAACTCGCCTTTTTCTCTCTTTTCAAGCATTCTCATAATAGGAACTTTATCCCCCTTTGACACAATGACAAAGTGGGCACAATCTGATCTCGAGGACCTAAAAATACCATTAAAATGATAGTACCATATTATAAATATGATACAAACTCCCCCTTACCTTGAGCCTATGTCTTCTTTGCCTTGACAACTTGCCCTTTCCATATGTTAATACTCTTCTTTAATCAAGCACTATAACCAATAAATAAAGAACACAAAAAAAATTGAAAAATGATGAAACTAACCAAGAAACATTAGAGAGGGGATCCCCCTTATATATATGAGCCATTTCACCTCTTTAACATCTTTAGATCTCCACACACCATGAAGAATCAACATATAGGCTTAATAGCCTCATGTTTCAAACCACCTCATGAACCACCAATAAAACTTTATGTCACTCACCAAATAGGAAACATGCACTAAAATAACTTGATAACTCAGTGTGAAATACTCATACCTTACTCTTTTGGATAAAATGAACAAAAATTACTCTTCTTCTTACAAGGCCTATCTAGTCTCCTTGTAGCCCTACCTGGAACTTGCACAGCCCACAACTTTTAGTAAACACACTATCAAGAACTAAATCTTCATATTATATAATAATCTCATATTCACCCTTAGGAAAACTAATTTTAAGCACCAATATCATCCTCTGCAACATACTTCACAAACCTACAAGCAAATTAGGCCTCTAATTTGACAAAAACTTAAATAACTTAAAATACAAAAACCTTCATATCTCGATGAAGCTTTATTTGATAACCTATTTGGATCATTAAACCTATTAAAATTACTTATAGCTCAATTAATAATAAAAACCACTTTTATATCATAGACTAAAACCCTATAATCTTAAAATAAACAGAGTCAACAAACCTCTTTCTAGTCAACGTTCACCTCTAAAACTTCTTGTACACCTAAAAACAACCATTCCACACTTATGGACCAAGATTTGAGCCTCTATACCTTTGGTAACATTGAATTTATATAACCCATTTTAGGCATGCTTGGCCTTAAGCCAAAATTTGAGAAAATTGAGAGTATTCAAAAATATTCAATTGGCACAAATAAGATCATCAAGACACAAAATTACCTAGAACACATCATAAAGAAATGCACAAACCTTTCTAAGAATCAAAATATTCTTGAAATTTCATAAATATCATTAGGCCAATTATAAACACTTATTTTTACCCTGTAGATACTACATACACAACAACACTTGCTTCTCCACTGAAAGGAGTATCTTAAGAAGCATAGATAGAGACACCATATTTCACAATGTCTTGAAATAATGTGAAACTAGGAGTTACCCAAAAATCCTCATATTCCTTCTCCTCCTTGGTCATCTAATACTTATATTTATTCTTCTTCTTTTAAAGCTTAATAGAAGCAACATGCTCATCTACTACACCATTCTCCTTCTTTTCTATGATTGGATTGACAATACATGGAGACAATGTAGATTCATGACATATCTATTCATCTATATAATATTCCTTTAAACTTATAATCTCATTACTATATAATTACAATTGATGTTCTTTTTATGATACATGTTTATCAATGGTGGGATATTCACTTGGACCCATACACATCTTAGAATTAGCCTCAACCAGCACCTTGGTATTCTTCTTAAACTTGGTCTCTTTATTCATAACATGAGAAAACAATGAGAGTCCTTGGCACTCTTCAAATTCTATATTATTATCCACTATATAAAATAGATTATTTGGAGCTATATTCTCATCATGACTCATACTTACCACCTTTGGATTCCATGAGTTGACTTACCTTTTTCCTTGCACTCTAGGAGCCTGATTAAACATATTCTAACTTGAAGACCTTTGATTGCAGAATCTAGGAATGTGACCTCTCTGTTCATAGTTGTAACAAACCATACTCATTTATGGAAACATAGTTTGTCATACCTTCTTTGGAAAAAAACTAGAAATGTGTCCTATTTCATGAAAAATGAAACAACCTCCTTTTTTTGAAGAGGACTCACCTTGTCTAACCTTATGTGGACAATGGTTTGCAAAGTGTCCCATATCAAGATAGTTAAAGCACTTAACTTTTTTCACACCTTTTAATGGTGGCCCCTATCATATTTCCATGCAAACTAATTTCTAATAGGTCTCTTTTATTCACTATTTTTTTGCCCAAATTTGTTACATGTGAAACAATAACTATTAAAATTTTTATACCTTATGGCTTTTGGTTTTTTGATCTATTTTTTATTCATTTTGATAGCACTTCATTCTTTTTCTAATGATTTGTCTTCAAATTATAACTGTCCTTGTTCACATATTCTTCATCTTGTCTTTATTTACATTATTTTATTCTTCTTCATATCTAAGACTAGTTCTATCATTAGCATGTTTTTGACAACTCAAAATATTGTCTAGAACACTTGAGCTCTTTTCAAATCTCACAAATGACTTCACCTTACTGGATGTCTTCTCTAAATCAGATTTCAATGACTCATTTTTAATTACATACCTTGAACATTCATCTTCTTTAGCTTTCAGGCCTGTAGATAGAATTTACAATTGATAACTAAGATTTTTGACCATATCTTCATGCTCCTTGGTATATTAATTCATTCTTACTTCGAACACATAAAATTTCTCTTCATATTCCTTGAGTTTAGAATTCATCTTCTTATTTATCTTCTTCTCAATATTTAGTCTTGAAGAGTATTCATCAATTTAGTCTCGTAATCCACCTCATCTTTAACATCATCTAACTCACTCAAAGTAGACTCCTTTTGATATGAACAACATCCTTCCTCAACCATGAATAGGGCTTCATCTTCATGATCCTACTCTGAGTCACTATCTTCACTCTCATCTGATGAGCTACAATCTTCTTTGGTGTAGACTCTTCTTGTCCTTGAAGTATTTTTTCTTATTGTCAAACCTTCTGAATCATTTATTATTATATGTTTTCTTGTCTTCATCTTGTCCATCACCACGCTCTTCATCATTATTCTTCTCATGCTTATGAGGGAACTTATGATAAAAATGTCCTAGCTCTCCACATATGAAACATTTGTAAAGTATTTTACCCTTATACTTCCCTTAGCCTATTTTTAATTTCCTAGTAAATAAAGCAACTAGTTCATCCATATCAATGTTAGATATGTCATCCTCTTTAGGTTTATTACCTTGGAAATTCTTCTTTAGATTCATTTATGTCTTAAATATTTCTTCCTTCTTTAATGGTATATCATCATTTACTCTAATCTCATAGGTAGTAATGCTGCCATGCAATTGATCCATCTTCAACTGAGTAAGATCATGACTTTTTTTTTATAGCAAATGCTTTTGAATCAAACATGAGGGATAGAGACCTTAATACATTTTGAACAATAATATCTTCTTCAAGGTTCTCTCTAAGAGCTCTAATGATATTCAAAATCTAATTAACTCTCTATGGAAAGGATTCCACATAATCTTCCTCCTTCATTTTAAGACTCTCAAATTTTCTTCAGTGTGTCTAAAACTTTTCCAACTTAACCTTTGAATATCCTTCATGAATGATCTACAATTTGTCCCATGTTTCTTTAGTAGATTTAAAATGATTACCTTGGTGAAATCAATCTATATAAGACCACAAGTAATGGCATTCATTTCCTTATAGTTATTCTCAAAGAGCTTCTTATCTACAACACTAGATGGAGGAGTAGTAGGAACAACATGACAATCCACAATAGATTGTCATACATCAAATCCTAGGTAAATAATGTATGTCCTCATCTTTTCACTCCAAAAATCATAATTAGATCTATTGAACATTGATTCTTTCTTAGTATAGAAACCGTTTTTGATGACTACCCATGTTTTACTTTGAATAACATTTAATATATCAAGCTTTTACCAAAGGACCCACTCTGATACTAATTTGTAGAGGTATAATCACTGAGGGGAGGGCTGAATTAGTGATCCCAGATAATCCAAAATTAATTTCAAACCTTTTAAAACTCTTAATCAATTACCACAAGAATTCATGAATCATACACAATATTCATAGCAATGAACAAGAGAGACTATGCAAGATCAAGCACATAACACATGACATATGTGGGAAACCCTCTTGAGGGAGAAAAACCACTAGAACCTACAATTGGAATACTATCCTATATTAAAAATAACCTATTTAGACTAGCTTCAACTGATCAAGGAACTACCATCCCTTATTTTAGTGAGACTACAATCCCATAAGGAGCTTCTACACCTATCTAATTGAGCTACCATAATAACTAGCCCTTTAAAAAGTTTCACCTTGAAAGGAGGATACAAGCCCCCTATATATTGAGCATCCAAAATAACACTTATTAATATAACATCTCTTGAACCTTGATTTCATGCCAATCTGATGGATATACAAAGTGCATCAGTTTTCTTCAACTCGACACACTCAATGCATCCAAAACCACATTTTAGATCACTCTTCACTCCTCAACAATAACTTTATCATCACATCAAAATCATGACCAAATCATCATAAACATATAACTAAATATGATATTCTAAAAAAACCATCCACTGGGAACACTTACTCTCCTTCACCTCTCAATCCTTTACTTTTAACCACACACACAAACTTCTCTCAAATCAAGAGATCATCACCTTTGGTTTTATTATTTATAGAGCATTCATGAACATTAGTATCTTGGTTATATATTAGGTATAACTTAACCATTAAGGAATCTCTAAAAATAATACATAACTCAAAATAATCTTCATATGTTTTCCATAACATCTATGGGTCACCCTTAAGCATCTACACCTTTCAATTAGGCCCTTGCAGCTCTTATAGGTCTTGTGAAGACCTATTCACTCATTTAGCACTTCACCGAGAAAGATAAGAACAAAAGAACACTTTCCAAGTCTTGGATCCATGACACATTATCTATAGGTCCCCTTTTAGTTCCAACATCTATTATATCACACTTTTGCTAAACCCTAATTAGCTCAAAAACACCTCTCTATATGCATAGTCATTATGAACAAAAACATAGTCACCTTCTAACTCTTTATTCATATTTAATATTATTTTTCAAACCTTTATAATGTACACATATGGTCATAATTTATTCCAAAACACTTTCCAATATCTAATTCAATAATATATATCGAAACATATCAAAACAAGCTCCAACAATCTTCTTAGGTCACTTGCAAGGCATACATGAAAACATAGTCAACTTTGAATATTCATAAATTTGACTATACACACTTTCAAATATTGAAATCTATATTTCCAAATGCACCTTTTGATTCCTATACAAATTCACTTTTTACACCTTGAGCAAATTCTACCTATATCAAAAGATATGGTCAAAATACAAAGCATTGGTTTTTCCCTTTACAAACTCAAATATTCAAATACCAATAGTCATAGTTAAACATCAACCACTTTGCTCACATCTCATGTCCTTGTATATTTAGATAAAATATGCACCATTAATATTATTTTAACTTTAATACATATTTCACCACTACTCAAATGTTAAACCTTGAATAATTGACCTCATCTCGTACAATCTTGCAATATTGACTCAATGTGCAATGTTGATCTCTTGTACATAGCTCAATATTTATCTATGTTAAACACTGGATACTATGAAATAATATAATTTAATAAAAATCATTGATCTATATTTTTATGAACATCTTCTCATCATTATATCTTGGAATAATATTTATCTTTATCTCTACTTGATGTTAACCTTTGAACACTTGTTCGTATCTTACTGCATCCTGACACCTCAGAATGAACACACTCTATTGATCCTTTTGTAAGGATCCTGATATTTACTTAGTCTAATCATAAAACACTTTTACCTATTTTAATTAATACTCACCATGTGTGTGTGTGTGTGTGTGTGTGTGTGTGTGTGTGTGTGTGTGTGTGTGTGTGTGTGTGTGTGTGTGTGTGTGTTTGTGTGTGTATTAAAAACCATAGACCATTGGATCTCCATATGGTCCTAATCTTTAACATCATGTAAAAATGACTAAGTATGGGGACCATTGCTTATCTACCTAGAGGCTAACTTTGGATCTCAATAGCTTTTGTTTCACTTAGATGCATGATCTAAAATTTGGATCATATGATTTCATCGCATATGATAATCTAAAAATGTGTCAAACTACTCTTGAAATATTTTCACATATGAGATATGACTCCATTAATCTTCTCACTCAGATTTTTCTACCACAGAGCCAACTATGCCAAGAACTATCTAGAAATCCAACTTTGCACATGCATATATTTTCATGAAATTCATTACATGATCTAAAATTTAGTAAAAATTAAATAAAAATAAAATTGAATAAACACATATGATCATTTTTTCCTTGTACCTTTAGATGTGTGAAATATAACAACATCAAAATGCTTACTCAACTTTTCTTTCCACATTGCAAATTTGGCTAAGTATGGGAAAACACTATCAAACTGCCTAGGAGCCAAACTCTACACTTACATATCTTATGTACACTTCATCTCATGACCTGAAATTTATTTCATAGTAACTAGACAAAAAATTTATCATAACCATATGACCAATTCCCCCTAACTCATCCACATGTGGTAATGGTGATGTCAACAAACTAAATACTCAAAGTTTCTGCCACTAGACCCAAAATGTCTAGATGAAAACAATGATGAACCAAATTAAATCCACTCATGCACACCATAACTCAAATCATTATTTAATTCTGATAGGACCCCTTACACATGATTAATACTTCAAACTCATCTCTAAAAATGCTAAAATAGAATATCAACCAATCCCACTTTAAGCAAACTAGGACAAACACATTGCACACTTTATCATTGTCACTTAGAATATCAAGGCACTTCATCCACTCACCTAAACACCTCCATGAAATCATCATAAAATCATTGAAAACTCTCTAACACAACTAGTGTGCCTATTGTATAAAATTATAAGTGTTTTTTATTGAATGCATTATCACCCAAAGTGAGATTCTTCTTGTAAATAAATCACCTAAAACCTTTTAGAATAACAAAAACTCAAGCTAAAAAATAGACGCCGATATGATACTAGTAAAAAAATAAAAATAAAATTAATATGAAATTAAATAATAGACTTCAATGGATCCTCTAATTCATTAATTATAAAATTATATATTGGATTTGAAGAATAAAATTCCACATGCTCACAAGGAAACCCAATATAATTACTTACATAGAATAAAATTTGTTCCATATCATGGAAATTTTCATCCTAGACATTTTTCTCTAACTCCACAACTTATTATCAAAGTAATTCTTATGCAAATTAACCTTTTGTGTATATTTCATTCTACTAACGATCATGATGGTTCCAAATAAAAATAAATGGTGAGGATTTTTCAATTATGCACCATTGAATAACCAACACAAGAAGGTATTTTTGGCACCTTTGAGGGATTTGTAATTATGCACCATTGAAGAACCAACATAAGAAGGTGTTTTGGGCACCTCTAATCTTAAAATGTAGTAACCTAATGGTGAGTCCACTATGGGATATGTTGAATATAAAGCCTTATTTGAGGAGTATGATAGTATAGTGACAAACATGAGTAGTCAATCATACAATATATACAATATCTTAAAATTATAATATGAAACTAAGATAAAATAATAAATAATTTGATAAGTAGAAGAGTAAAGAGATCCTAAATCCACAACTACTCCTATGCTTGTCCTTAATATAGGTAATACTTTACTAAACTATACAAAGGATAAACAAATTGAAAAAATGGGAAGCTATTTATTTCCTTGTAATATCCTCACCAATGGTGAATAAATTAATTCATGTTCATCTTCATTTGATATCATTAATCACCTAAATACAACCAAGTTTCAGATTTCCCAAATTGAATACCTTAAGTTAAACCCTTAACAATTTGGTATATTGATATAATTTATTATAGGTGAAGGTTATAACACATCACCTCATGGTTATCACATCAAATTTATTGATTCTTACTTACAAAATAACATGGTGGTATCTACTAAAAGTATTTAAAGACTCAAGTCATTCCATGTTTCACTATTCATTAGAAGTTTTTGGCTTGTATATGATTTTTTATATAAAATTATCATGTACACTTGTAAAATACAACTAATGTATCAACCATTTAGTTCATGACCTTTATAATTTTTGAAAGGTTTGGGTTCACCACCTCAATATGCTTAAATGTTTATCTTATAGTCTCACCCTAATATTTTGATTACCTAGATCACCTATATCACATAGTTAGCTAAAACATTATTTATATCATAATTTGGTAGTTACATATTTTTAGTAATTTTATAGTCTCCCAAAGACTAACATCCAGACTAAGACACTAGTTTTCACGGTAGTATATTAGGTCTGATGATAGTGTCTAAAACTTATGAACAGTCAAATTGAAAAATATTTTGACATTTATGGGTCAACCTATTATATTTTCTTAACCCTTTTATGAGTTAATTTCAAAATATGTTATATAAATACAAGTAAAAGACCATTTACTATGATCAATTAAAAATTAATTACACATCTATCTTATACCAATAAAAATCACCTCTCAAGCTTACCAAACTACCCTATTCTTACCTATTTTTAAATTAGTCATAAAGGTAGTATTATTATAGGACTAAAGCATTCAAAGAGTAACCCATGATAATTATTTTTCAAGTTACAAGTTAGATCAGTAAAAGCACTCACGTATAGCATATTGCATAATTGTTCACAAATAGTCCACATAATTTGGAGAACTACATCAATATGAGGTGCTCTTAAAAGTATTGTATATTTAGGTATTTATCAGTAAAAGAGTCATATTTTAGGTCATATCGACTTCACTTGAGCCAAAAAACCCTTATATTCAAGGTATCATGCCCTAATTAGAAGAACTAGGGTACTAAGTTACACATTGATATCTAGAACCTATGTATTTAATCAAAATAGATATGTAAGGTGATAATGAACCCTAATAGTCATAGATAGAGTTTACAAAAAAAATTATAGATGACACGCATTAGTTTTAGGGTAGAAGTGTCAACACTAGTGTCCCTAGGGAATGTCCAAGATGATAGAAAGTACATATCTATAATGTGACTAATTCCTATGAAGCATCATTATGCCTTATTATGCACATGTATTTCCAATATCTTACTACATATTAGTGAATATAATATGTAACATCTATTATTTTTGTTTAAGTACTTAAATTGCTATTTAGAATTATACTTTCTATATTTAATATATTTGCATAATTCAACACTATATCAAACTATTGTGATTATGATATTTACTTTTCATGATTTTAGAATAGATTGCTCCAACTTGACTAATATATTCCCCCCAACTCCTTCTAACAAAGTTTAAACATTTGGTGAACATGACCTTTGAGTCTAATTATAGAAATTCTAGCTTATGCTAGGGTTTTCAACTTTCTAGGGTTTCATATTTTTATGTGGTCTATTCTATCTTTTATTATAATATTTATCCAAATAATATGGATAATAAATATAAAATTTAAACTTATTCCATAAAACAAATTCAAATGAAGCATAACCTATGATCAAGAAGAGTGTTTTAACCTTTTAGGGTTTAGTTTATGTAAATCTTATGTTTGATTAAAAGGTTGAGTAGACTAAATCTGGGAAATAATATGCATAAAAAACCAATTAATTTTTTATATATTTAACTAGATTTGACTTTCTGAAATAGTAATAAATATGTACAAATAAATACTTATATGGAAAACACTTGATACAGATGATCTAAGTTCTGGAAACTAAGATAAAAGTAGGTGTAGGTGTCATCAACTAGATACCTATATCAAACCCACTCCTAGACATTAGCACTACATTTGGATATTATTTCCATGTGTATCTAGGTTCTTAATATTGGTTCTAATGTCCTATATGTAGGGTTATATTAGACTTTTATGTGCCCTCGTGTCTAGATTTATGGGTTATGTTCCTATGTGCACAAATACTAGAAATTTGTATTATGTCTATAATGACTAATTTTTGATGCAAACTCTAATATTTCTTATAATTAGGGTATGAGATGAAAAGTGTGTTAATTATTAGGATAGGTTGGACATACTTAACACCCCACTATGATTAGAGTTTCATACATACCAATACTTTGAGGAGGGATCATGCCTAATGTATTTTTCCCAACTTAAGTTTGTGTGTAATTGCAAGTGATGCTAATATTATAGTGGCCTCGAGTGACTTGACTATGATTGAGATTGGAAATATAGAAAATCTAAGTTGAGGGATATTGTAGATGGTAGTATGTATAAGTAGGGTAGAATATGGATTGATAACCTTGATTTTGCTCAACTTGTTTCCTTTTTGAATAGGTATTTTGCATCAAATATCCATATGCTAGATATAGGGATAAAAGTTATGTATTTATATTATTATATTACTTATGTGGATAATAAAATATTTCTAGGCTAACCTTAGGAGGGTTTTAAGTTTGAAAATATATTCATTTGGGAAACTATGGGTAAAAGACATAGGTGCCATTGTGGGGAAACTAGTGTTATGTGGCTATAGTCTCTTTAATGTGATGCTAATGTATACCTAGTATAACACTAGGAATGAAGGGTCATGATCATAAAATGAGGGATTAGGACTATGTTTGAGGTCACTAACGATGCTTATGGCCCACATGAAGGCTGGATAAGTGTGATAATAGGCTCTAGGACAGGTATAGGGCTAAGATAGGGATGGGTAGTCTTAATTAGAACTTTGAGATATCAAATACCAATTTTAGGTGATTACATTCCCCCCCCCCTTTATGCTAAAACTATTGGAAAGTGAAATGACTAGTATAAAATAAAAATAAGCATACCTAGACTTACCTAGAAAGTGAAGCCCATGAAATTGAATATGAGTATGTGAAACATGATCCAATGCATGACCTATAAATTAAATGTACATAAATCAGTCCTTACTTAAGAGATATCAAAATTAAAATATTATGTTGATTAAATAAGTAACTGAGTAAAATTGAGTAAAAATATGGGAAAGAGGAAAGGAATGAATACACCACATTGGGTACATAAACCAATTTATTAACTTGGTGACAACTTGTGTGTGTGCATGTATATAGTAATAAATTAGTGAATCACTTGCACTGCACTAATAGCTTACTCAATCCTCATGTGTGGGTGGATGAATAACTCAATCTAGTTTTGACTCCATCATTGCCCACCCCTGCTTGGTGGATCATGACTTATGAATAGATTATATTGGATTGATAGTGTGTCCAACCTTATCATGTGGGTGGATTAAGAACTCAAGTAGGTTATGAATTCATCATTACCCACCCATGTAGTAGATGTATATAAAACTAAACTATATGATGTAATGAAACTATCTAACTGAGTATATCTAACTATGTATGTTAGTTCTATAGCCACTTGGGTACATTAGGAAAATTTGGAGAATTTGAAAATACAAACCACTATAGATGGAGTAATGCATGAAATTGGTGATAACCTATAATATTATGCCAATTGTATACAATGTAGGGAATAACATAGATTTTTTCATTCCATCTAATCAACTAGTGTGTAATTGAGCATATGGAAATAATGTGTTATACACATACCCCCAATCAAGTAGATGAGTATATTAATTCTATACTAAGTTATAATAATTGTATCTAAGTATCTAAACTAAAAATGGTAATGTCAATGCCATGTAGGATGACGCCAATCTATGTAATTAATATGAATTTGAGTAGAGCTAATATGAATCTAAGTACAAACTAAATGTAGCTGATAAACCTATAATTAGATCTGTGTAAACTTGTAATGTACCTATTGTATTATTCTATCCAATTTGAGTTTTTATGAAATTGAGTCTACTAGGTAGTAATTCCATGTGGTGTTAGTGTCCATATTTGGGTGCTAATTTCCTTTTAGTCTAAATTCTATGTCACTATACTATTTTTTGAGTCACTAATTTCCCTCTATGTTTACCTAAGTCTATTTTTTTGAAACTTAGCATATATGATAAAAAAAATTTATGTGAGTGGAATATAAGAGCCTAATATTTGGGACAAACCCCTATAAATTCTCCTATTTTTAGGTTCATTATTGAACCTATGCAACAACTTTCTTAAGAATAAAAATCTTTGTAAAATGTGTGTTATCCAGAGCATATATGATAACTTCAAGATAGTTCAATATAATGTGAAAAAATAATATTAGAGTGTAAGATGATCTGAGCATTAGTATGTATGTAATATGTATGTCATGTCTATCATTTCACATGGGTTTCATAGATGTAACAATGTATATAACAAAAAATATAAGTAATATTAAGTAGCTAGCTAAGGGGATAGGGCATGATGTCCATAAGGACACCAAAGTAATAAGGGTATATGCATGAGTTATAATGTATATATATTAATTATAATTCATCAAACAACATCCATTTGTTTTTCTATTGAACTAATCACATGCACTTGGTGGCTTGATCTTGATTGTCCTTGCTTAGAACTAGTTTCATCTTCTTATTCACTATGTTTTATGGTTTCTTTGCTTAGTTACTCTTTATTAGACTAATTAAGGAATTATTAATAATTTTATATCTGTCACATGGCTCACAACTTTAATCCATACCTCATACATTTATTTATTAGACTAATTTTCCCATACACCTTTCACTAGCTTCTACTAGGCACCACCACTTGGGTTCCAAAGACCAAATCTCACTTTAGGTTTTAAGAGTTTAATAAAAATTCTTGAATAGTCTTAAATGGTCAAAATTTGCCTACCCACACCTCTTTCAAATGTCCAAACCTACTTTACCTTACAATACAACTCCTAAGGCTCACCTAGATCTCCTAAGGCTTATAGCCTTTTTGAAATAGTATTCCTTAGTTAGATAAGTCTAGGATTTGTTATCAAGATACAATCACATGTTTAGGATTAATTATCCCTTGTGAATTATGCATAAATTTTCATAGCTAAATTATTCTCCTATCTAGAAATTCTTTTGGAAAATATCCCTCTTTTAGGCCTAATTAGGCATATTCCAAGACCACAAACCTTAAAACTATACTGGTCCATACCATAATAAATCCAAACCATTTCCATCACTATTTTCACCTTGAAACAATTTTAATTACAAAGTTTTAGCACATTATGATGGTTTAATCTATTTTAATGGCCCAAACCCTAGTTCTAGGGTTTTTAGACCCTGCACATAGGTCGAGAGCCTTATAAATCACATAAATTTTGTTATATGGGGTTTAAAATTCCTAAAAAACTTTAATTAGGTATTTTTACATCTATATCAACCTTTCCAACTAGTTTCAATATTTAAATCACTCTTACTTTCTCAAAATACACCAAAACATAGAATTTTGGGCTCTTTAAATGACTGTACAAGATAGGGCAGATACAAATCTTGCCATCTACTTAGTATTTGGTTACTTTTCAATGGTTTAATACCTTTGTTATTTCTATAATAATATTTTATTACTCTTTCAATGTTTAATGATCCTTCTTTATCTTATACCAAGACTTATTCATGAAAGTGGTCATTGTCCTAAGTTCTAACTTGGAATTATGTAAACATTTATGTGGTCTATGTATCCTTATAAATGTTATCAACTTAGTTTGGGATATTACATAGGTTAATCCAACTTATTACATGATCACTTATCTTTCATGAGTTTTTTTACCTCTAAAGATCAATTACATTTGTTTAGTCTATTGACTGTGCATATCAACGTTATCTACAAGTTTGTAAAAACAACATGGTCCTTTATTCACTTTATACTTTCTATCCAAACTTATAAAAAGACACATAACCTTATTTAATGATATTTTCATCCATAAAAATCATATATTCAAGGCTTCTTGTAATGATATCAATGAGATAACTCTCTAACTCCCCTTTCAACGTGATTGTGAACCCTAAACAGGGTATAGGTAGTACATACAACATATGAGTTATCAAAGGTTATTGAATATTTCACCATAATAAAACTTATAAAAAATACCTACCTTTATTCATGATAATTTAATTACATTATTCTAGACCTTGGGATTATCCACACCAACTAGCAACCTCAATTGGGCAACTCTATCCCTATCATTCATGCAATGTTTAGGTTTCCAACAACTGATTTATCTTTCCATTATTTTTCCTTTCCAAGATGCCATATAGGACAATAAAAAGGTTATATAATTAAAATAAAGGATTAGGTATAACATCCAAACCTTATTCTTACATCAACAACCCAAATTGATAACCCAAACTCCACTTCACATGCTTGTAACCCTACATACATAACTTTGTCCTACAAACATTATCAAAATAGCAATTTCCTAGAGTCTCAAAGGATTATTCAATAATATATAAAATAATAACATGAAATACCTCATAATAAATTAATTCACACAACATGAATCTTTTTCTTGATTCATTTATAAAAACATTGATTACAATATAGTCCAAGATTGGACCTTGAAGGTTCTATCAACCTTTGAGAGGTTCTTAAAACAATTTCTCTTTTGATCCCTTTTTTTATTTTCTATATCTTCCTATCCTCTCTCACTCACTCTCCTCTATGCCATTCAACCTTCCAAATGACTCTCTCTTATTGTTTTCAACATAGGTGTTTTGAGTTGGTTACAACTTCTTTACTCTAACAACCTCAATGTATAAGGGTGACTTGACTTTGGTTAGATGACTTGTTTCTAGACATTACACATGAAATACATCAAAATAACTTATGACTTAAATGAACCTCATAAACCACCTTTTCTCATCTAACACTTCAAACACACAAAATGACCCTCTTAGACTCTATTACCATATTTAAATTTTCAAATCCCTATTTTGGAGGGAAAACTCCTAAAGACCACATAGCACAATTATATGACTCAAAATGGATTCCTAAGACACAAATGGACCTAATAAGGTCTCTCAAACACCTTGACACCAAAATTTGACCATATTTGACTTCTTATTGGCAAAAACATCTAATATAGTGCTTCTTGTCTTGATGCCCCCCATTATACTCCCAAGGACAGAAAAAACATGAGATTCCACATTTCTTTATTTAATTAAAATTTATATCTAGAGGGTATTTCACACTTTATTGACTACTATTCATCTTTTCTTGTTCCTTTTTCCTTGCCAAACTCTTGCTTATCATCCTCTTGGTCTTTTTTAGCTTCCTTGTCCATGCATCTTCCAACTCCATGAAGTATGCCTACTATTGTAACTTTTTAATTTATAAATATTCCACCTTTTATAAGTCATATTTAATCTTTTCATGTTCAATTTTCATCAACTTGTGTGTATTTTTCTTCCTCATGCTTACTTCATGGCTTATTTTCTCATCAATCTCACTTGCAGCTTGCTTGTTTTATGATTTATCTCCTTAATAATGATATCATCTTCTTCCTTAGGATATACTAGCCTCTCACACATATAAAAAATTATCATTTTCTCATCTAAACTTTATTTTATTTCCTCTTTCTCAAACTTATTCACATTTTGATGCCTTTGCCCATCATTTTGCTCACTATATAATAGAAACTTCTTGTTCTTTTCATACTCACCATATTAAAATATGATTTGGACTTTTTTTTTCCTTCCCATATCCATGTTTATAAAATTCAAACTCAGATTTATCTTGACCCATGAAATAACTCACCTTATTGACTTTTTCATACTCCATGTGCTTGTTTGCTTGTGTCCTTATTTGCTCATCTTTTTGTGTTTCTCTTTGATGATATTACCTTGAGTTTTCTTGGAGTTCCTCATTATATTTTACCTGATATACCTCACATATGTGCAGATTATTTTATGGATTGAGTATATTCTCCAACATCCTCATCTCTTCTTGCAACTTTTATGCATTAATATTTTAAAATTCATCATCAAACCTTGGTCTATTTTGTATTATCTTGGGAAGCTTTTTATTTTTTTACTTTGTGTACTCCATTATTTATGATATTGATATCATCCTCCTCATGCTACATACCATGCTTCTCAAGCAATCTTTGAGATGATTCTTTCTCATCTTGCCATGCTACACTCTCTTTCATCAATTCCATTGTTTTCACATACAATATGTCTTCCTGATTGGACTCAACTTAAAATTAATCATCATATAAAACATCTAAAAACACATATTTAAATTATCTTCTCTTATGCATTCATTTTATTGTATACATGGTTGTACCTTCACTTCTTTGAATTGATTTTATTGCTATACCTTTTTTATTTTCTTTGTAGTCTTTTTATCTTTCTCATTCTTCATTCTTGCTTGAAGTACACTTTCATTATGATCCTCTTGTGCTCTTATTATTATTTTCACCACCCACATATTTAATTTTACCTTCTTGGTCTGCCACTTGCCTCTCTTTGCATCAGTCTCAGGTTTCATGTCTTCATTATCTATCTTTCCAACTTGATGTGCTTTGCCTTTTATGCTTTGTCTCCACACTTGTGGTTGATTTCCACTTATGATTTTGACTTGTTTTACCTCTTTTTTTAGGCTCATATCTTCCTTCTCATCACCTATTTGTTTAATCCATTTAGGCCACACATATCCATGACCTTTTTCTCTCTATGAGGGTTTCAATCTATCATTATTTTCCTCAATCTGAATACTAGCTTTGTATTCATCATATATACAATAAAATTCAACACTTAGGCATTCATTTACCTCAAATGTCAACTATTGAAATATTATTTCTTCAATCATGTCTTCATGGATGATCCCTATGTCTTTTTCAGGAATATTCTTATCTTCTTGATGCACCATCTCCTTTTATCATCTTTTATGCATGGTAATGCATCATAATACTCTTCATTCTCATCATCCTCTACATGTGGATTGCTCTCAATCTTCATCATCTTATCTTATTTAAGAGATTATTTTTATTTTCATCTTTTTATCACTTGAGGGGTGTCATTCTTGGCCCATCCTTCATCAAATTTGAGGCCTCATGTTTGGCCTTCACCAACTTCTTAGTCAATACCTAAATACAAAAACTTAAAATAAATGTTATCATATAAAATGAGAGACCACATAGTCTATTTGAATGTCTTTGGCATAGACATCTTCAATATTTTCTTATTTTATTCACCCTCATGTGCTCTTCTTGGGACTTCCATCTTATTCTTGTTATCTTCAATGAGAAACTTATTTTCAATCTCTTTTTATTTTTTCTCACTTGGAAACATCTTATTTCTCATGCCTCTTTGGTACACCTTATCTTTCTTCTTCTCATCTCTTAAGACAAATTTCTTGTGCCTTCTTCTCATAAGTAACTCTAGTGGCCACTTCACCTTTATTCTCACATTCTATCCCACCCATTATATTTATTGATCTCTTATGAGATACATCATGATATTTATCTCTCTATACCTTTCCCCAATTCTTTTATTATGTCATCTATTTCTCTTTCTGTATCCATCTCCTCCATTTTTCTTTCTTTAATAGGACTATTTAAACCTTCTTCTTATCAAGTCTATCAACTTTCCCTCTTAGACATTTTTTGGGTATTTCCTCTTCTTTTAGTCCTCTATTGGGATCTATTCTCAACTTCCTTTACTCTCTTTTGGAGTATTATATCTTCCCTCTTCTCCCTTAGAGATTCAATGCTATTTTTTCCTCTCTCTCTTTTCTAACCTTTTCTTGACTAGCTGCTTGCCATTCTCAAAATAATTTTGGGATATATCTCTCTTATTTATATCAATATTATTATTATCTATGATGAAATCAATGGTTTAGACCTGAAACCTCTTCTTCTCCCTCAATACCCTACAAGGTTACATTTCATGCCTATCTCATGGCATTATGCATTCTTCTCAAAACAATAAAATGTAAAGCATTCAAAACACAATTTTACCCAATCATAAATTTCCTTTATTTTATGCTAAATTATGAAGATATATTGAGGATAATTTATCATATAACATCTATTTGTTATTTCTCTATTTAAATGATCATATGCACTTGGTGGTTTATTCTTGATTGTTCTTGCTTAGAACTAGTTTCCTTTTCTTATTCATTTTTATTTATGGTGTCCTTGCTTAGTTACTCTTTTTTGGACTAATTTATGAATTATTAATCCATATATCACATGGTTCACACCTTCAATCCATACCTCATACATTCATTTACTGGACAAATTTTCCCTTACACCTTTCACTAGCTTCTACTAGGCACCACCACTTGGGTTCCAAAGATCAAATCTCAATTTAAGTTTCAGAGTTCAATAAAAAAAATTAATGGTCTTAAATGGTTAATATATTCCTTCCCAAATTTACTTAAAATTTCTAAACCTACTTCACCTTTCAATACAACTCCCAAGGCTCACCTAGATCCCTTAAGGCTTATAACCTTTTTAAAATAGTCTTCCTTAGATAAATATGGAATATATTATAAATATATAATCCCATTTTTAGGATTTATTTATCCCATATGAACTATTTATAAGGTTTCATAACCCAATTCTTCTCCTATCTATCACTTCTTTTGGAAAATATTCCTCTTTTAGGCCTAATTAGGCCTATTCCAAGACCAGGGTCCTCAAAACCATACTAGTTCATACCATAATAAATACAAACCAAATTAATAACTTTATTTAACCTTTAAAAAAATTTAATTACAAATTTTCATCCTATTATGATGGTTTCATCTCTCTGAATGGCCCAAACCCTAGTTCTAGGTTTTTTAGATCCTATACACAGGCCTAGAGCCTTATAAATTACATACATTTTATTGTATAGATTATAAAATTCAAAAAACACTTTAATTGGGTTTTTAAAAATATATATCAATATTTTTAACTATTTTAAATATTTAACTCAATCTTACTTGCTCAAAAAACACCAAAAAACAAAATTTTGGGCTCTTTAGATGATTGTGCAAGATAGGGAAGATACAAATATTTACATCTAGCGAGTATTTTTTTTTAATTTTAAATTTTTTAAGAAATTTATTAGGTATTTAGGACTATTTTATTACTCTTTAAAATTTTAATTATGCTCCTTTATCTTACACCAAGACTTATTCAACAAAATGTTCACCGTTTTGAGATCTAGCATGGAATTATGCAAACATTTATGTGTTCTGTGTATCCTTGTCAATATTATAAACTTATTTTGAGATATTAAATAGGTTAATACAAATTATTTCACCCTAAATTACCTTTCATGAGCCTTTTTTATCTCCAAATATTAATTACATTTTTTTAGTCTGTTGATTGTGCATATCAACATTATTTACAGGTTTGTAGGAACAACATGGTCCTTTCTTTATTTTCTAATTTATCTCCAAACTTATAAAAATAAACATAAACTTATTTACTGATATTTTCATCCATAAAAATCATATACCCAAATCTTCTTGTAATAATAACAATGAGACAACTCTCTAACTCCCCTTTCAAGGTGATGGTGAACCCTAAATAAGGTATAGGCAAGACATACAACATCTGAGTTATGAAAGGTTATTGAATATTTAAAAACAATAAAAGTTATAAAAAATACCTAAATTAATTTCAAAACAATGTAATTACATTATTATATACTTTGTGATTCTCCACACCAACTAACAACCTTATTTGGGCAACTCTATCCCTATCAATCATGCAATATTCAGGTTTCCAACAACTGAGTTATTTTTCCATTAGTTGTCCTTTACAAGATGAAATAAAGGAACATAAGTAAGTTTATATAACTAAAATAAATTATTAGGTAAAACATCCAAAACTTATTCTTTCATCAACAATCCACACTCATAACCCAAACTCCACTTCACATGCTTATCACCCTACATATATAACTCTATCCTAAAGATGTTATAAAAATAGCTATTTCTCAGAGTCTCAAAGGATTAATAAATTAGATATAAAATAATAACATTAAATACCTCATAATATTTTAATTCACATAAAAATAATATATTTTTTAATTCATTTATAAAAACATTGATTGCAATATAGTCTAAGAATGGACCTTAAAGGTTCTGTCAACCTTTGAGAGGTTTTTAAAACTTTATCTTTTGATCCTTATTTTTATCTAGATGGATATTCCTCTCATCTCTAACTCACTCTCTTCTATGCCATTTAACCTTCCAAATTACTCTCTTTTCCTATTTTTAACGTAGGTGTTTTGAATTGGTTACACCAACTTCTTTACTCTAACTACCTCAATGTATAAAGGTGACTTTACTTTGGTTAGATGACTTATTTTTAGACATTACACATGAAATACATAAAAATCCATTCCTTATGGATTAAATGAACCTCATAAAACACCTTTTCTCATCTAACACTTAAAACACGCAAAATGACCCTCTTAGACTCTATTACCATATTTGAATTTTCAAACCCTTATTTTGGAGGGAAAACTCCTAAAGACCACATAACACAATTATATGACTCAAAATGGATTTATATGACATAAATGGACATAATAAGGTCCTCACACACATTTATACCAAAATTTTACCACATTTGACTTCTTATTGACAACTTGTAATATAGTGGTTCTTATCTTGATGCTCCTGCATCAAGGTCCCTCATGGTATCAAAAATTGGTGTATGTAACAAATAAATACATGTGCTATGACTATGATTCATACAATAAATCATAAATATAAAACACATGAGGCATGTAAATTATACTAAAGGGACACAATATAAGGGACATGGGCACATTTCACTAAATTTGAGAAAAACAAGACATAAAAGGACATGTTCAAAAGTCCACATATGCAAGAAACAAACAAGTTGTATTAGAGCCACATAGAAGGAAATGTTCAAATGTCTAAATAAACAATCAAAAAAACACACACAAGGTACATGGGTAAATTTATATTACATAAATACTATCAATGTAAGTGGTGTAAATATAAAGAATAATGGCATATTTAAATGCCCTTAAAATAGAAGAAGCATAAAGATATAATAAATTATAAAATAAGAAAGATATAAATGAAAGAATGAATGAATATGTTGTACAAATATGTGTAATAATTAATATTTACATATGTTGAGTCTAAAGTAGTAATAACAAGTAAAAAATTGAGTAAGAGTAATAATGATCAATATCTAGATATAACAATGCTAAAGATGGAATGTAAAGTATGTAAGGATAGAACCTGGTGATTGAAACTATGTATAGGGTATCCCAAAGTGGGAAAATGTGTCAATTGAAAACCCATGTATCAGTGTATATGCCCCTAATGGGTAGATAATAGTAAGTCTAGATCAATGTAGTGGACTTGAGTCCCATATGTAATCTTTAAGCATTTGACTAGAAGAAGTGAAATATCTATGTGTGATAAAACTAACTATACTAAGATAGCTATCATATGTAGTGTCTATAAAATAGAATAAATATAACCATAATAATGTATACAATCTTTAAATTTTATGTTTTATGATTAATTATTTGAATTTTTTTGTGTTTTTAACATATTTTATTATTTTTGTAATTTTTGGAAATAAGCTATGTATAAGAAACATGAAAATAAACTATGTACAAGGAGCAAGAGAGAGGTAAAGTATGTACAAGATAAGACAAACCATACTAACTGATGAGTCTCATGGGAGACTCACTATCATTGTGACCTATGTTAAATAAAGAGATTATGATCATCTATGATGTGTGAAAGGGAAACTCTGATCCCAAAATCTGTTGTAATGAGTGATCTATGTTTGTATCTATATTTTATTTTGTAATGAGGTAAGGAATTTATGGTATATTTGTGGTATCATATGAGTTTTAGGGGTCTTAGGAACCCATCTAGTATAAGAAGCTATAGGTGACATAGGTTTCCTATTTTAAGAACCTCGATAACCTAATAATAACAATCTCAATAAAAAGTTAGTGGAGTAAGGCCCTCTAAAATTTGTGGCATATCTATGATGTAGAGGTCTCTAATAATGGTCTTTATGGGAGAGTATGCATATATTTTGACACTATATGAGTAGATTTCCCTACACTGGTGGCTCTACTAAGCTATGTGATGTATTAATAGGATCTATGCTCTAAGATAAAATTGATAATTATGTTATATCTATTAATTATGCTAGAACTATAACTAGTTATTGTGTTGTAACTTCTTATGGGATAGGTGGAGGATACTCATATGTAATACCTTCAACTTTGATCACCTAATATATGTGTATGTATTTTAGGCATTGGTGCACTATGTATGGGATGGTCCATATCTGATTTATACGTGACCTATCTAATAACATATCAAACATGCTTGCACTAGGTACTACTAAGACCCAAGTGACTATATGTGCTAGTCTAACTTGTAATGGAAGTATAATATCCTCAATGGATCTCTCAACATGACCACTAAAACCACTCATATCTATGTCTATGGAGAATATATCCTACTTTGAATACCATAGATGTTGCAAAATTTTCATAGTACACATGCTAATGCTTGACCCATTATCACCCATAACACTCTAGATAGGATGATGATCTATGTATGCTCATATAAAGAGTGCATGTAAATATGTATCATCATTAATAATATCTTGGTCTAAGAAGGTGATGAGTGGTCTAGATAAAACTATAGTATAGTACATAATAATGATATTATGTAATGGGCATGCCTCCTCTATAATAGTATGGTATGAACCCAATGGTGGATGTGCCTGATATGTGTAGTGAACACCTGATGTGCTCCCTGTCTCCTTCACTTTGTGATTTGGAAATGAATATGATAATATATTTAATGCCTTAATTTTTTTTTGTTTTACTTTGGGTGCCTTTATGGGTGTTCCCACATCAATAATGTTAGTGTAAATCAAATCTTGTCTCTCATGTTTTAAGATTATATATATATATTTATATATTGTATGGCCTGGTGCCCTGTGGTACTCATAGAATGTGTTATAATCATAATTTTTTGGAAGAGTTCATGTCATATCAACCTATTTAATGGGAGGGATAGACATGACATTTCATTACAAGAGATACTATAAAACCTATGTTGGTGAATCATGAAGGTTAGTTAGATGCAACACCAAGGAGTCGATAAAACTAAGTGATGAGATGTCTTAGAAGTTTTGATAACTATGGAATTTTGATCACTCTTATTTTTGGTGGCCCTTAACTTATGTGGAGGCTTTTTTGAACTCTTATCAGTTGATCCTGATCCATTGGTATATTTTAGTTTGACCACTGATAAAAGCTTGACCTCTCTTTCTTTTACTATGCGGCACAAAATTATGACTATTGAAAACTTCTTAAACAAGATAACTTCATGTAATTTTGGTAAAAAACTCTATTTTAATATATCCTAAAGCTATTTATCTACCATGGGGTTAGTCAATTTAGCTAGTATAGTCTTGTATCATAAAACATATTCTAAAGTAGGTTCATTTGAATTTTGTTTCAACTGTGCAACTTGAGCATATGAGATCTTTTCACTTATATTTATTGAGAACTATGTTAAAAACATGTCTAAAAAATTATTTAATGTTTTTTATAGATTGTTTTATTACGTCATAAAACCATAGTAAGGCATAATCCTTTAGACTACATAGAAACAACATTGTGAGAAGCCAATCATTAGACACACAATCTAAACATGTTGCATGAAAATATCAGAGATGGTGTTCTAGGTCACCCTCTCCATAATATAATTTAAGCTTAGGTTCCATGATTCTAGATGGAAATGGAGTTTTTGATATGTGGTGTGCCAAAGGTATATGTAAGAGAATATTAGAATCCAAAGCATGTGATGGCTTAGTGGCTCTTTTTTTAGCATGTAACATCTTAGCCTTCAAATTTTGAACCTCGTACATAAAAAAATGTACATATATAGTAGAGGAACTATCTAAAAGAGGTGTACTTGTCACTAAAGGTTTTTTAATTACAATTTTCTGTTGTTCTAGCTAAGTTCGCCCCATTATGGGTGCAACAATGTTATTATCTAGAGGAGTTGAAGATTGACCATTGTTTGATTTGTTATTAATTTCCAATATGGTTTCTAAGATTTATCCATTATCAATGGGATGTTCCATAACTATTTATTTGAATCTATATAGGACCTCATTTTTATTGACAATTATGTTATCATTATTAAGTGGAGGGAGAGTGTCTTGATTTTTAATTTGTATATAATATTATTCTTGATTATATTGTTCATATTTGGATGCCTTATCATTTAAATCTGCATAATCATGATGTAAAGGATAAATAACAAGAGCTAAAATAGGTCATTTATCTATGTTATAATCTGGAATAGTAGGAATCTAAATATGCTCTATAAGATTACCACCTAGCCTAACACTTCTTCTTAATGGAAGAGAGAGTTTTTTTAGATGGCATATAGTAAAATTTTTTGAATAAAGATACTTAAAAGAATATATGAAATCTAAAAAATTTAAAGTAGCTAATGAAAATAGAAAAAATAAGAATACAAACCTTATAAGCATCTGGGGTTAGGGTTTGAGTAACATTCAAAGTAAGTCAGGTTTACTAAATGTTCTAACCTTTTAGGGTTTTAGATTATGTAAATCATATGTTTGATTAAAGGGATTAGTATACTAAATATGGGAAATAATATGCATAAAATAGCCACTGATTTCTTATAAATTTGACTAGCTTTGACATTATAAAATAGTAATAAATATGTGTAAATAAAAACTTATCTAGACAACAATTGATATAAATAATTAGAGTGTTATAAATTGATATGGAATGAGGTCTAAGTGTCATCAACTAGATCCTTATTTCAAAACCCCTCTTGGATAGTATCCCCACATTTGGACAGTAGTGTTATGTGGCTCTAGTGTCTTGATATTCACTCTAATGTCCTTTGTGAAGGAATGTCTTGAACATTTAGGTGCAATTTTATCTAGATTTATAGGTTTTTTTTCCTATGTGCATGATGTATAGAAATTTTTATTGTGCATATAATGACTGATTTGTGATGCAAACCATAATCCTCCTTGTAATTAGGGTATGATCTGACAAATGTGTTTATTAATAGGATAAGATGGACATCCTTAGTACTCGACTATGAGGACATTTTCCTACATACAAATACTCTAATGAGATATCAAGCCCAATGTATTTATCCCCACTTAGGTGCTGGTGCAAGTAAAAATGATGCAGTATGATAGTGACCTTGAGTGCCTTGAGTGTGCTTGAGATTGGATTCCAAAAAATCTAAGCTTAGGGATATTGTAGATGGTAGTTTGTATAAGTAGGGAAGAATAAGGATTGATAACCTTGATTTTGCTTAACTAATTTTTTGTTTGAATAGGTGTTTTACATCTAATCTCTGTCTAGTGGATATAGTGCTAAAAGTCATGTATTTATAGTGGTTTTATTGTTTGTGCAGATAATAAAATATGTCTAGGCTGACTTTAGGAGGGTTTTACATTTTAAAATACATGCATTCAAGAAATATAGGGTAGGGGACATAGGCACCATTTTTGGGACACTAAAACCACATGGCTCTAGTGTCCTTAATTTGGTGCTAATATCAAACTAGAAAAAAACTAGGCACAAAGGGCCATGATCAAGAAGTGAGGGTGTGAGACTATGTTTGAGCTAACTAGGGATGCATTTGGCTTACACGAAGGTTGGATAAGTGTGTTAATAAGATTTAGGATAGCTCTAGGGATAAGCTAGGGATAAGTAGTCTTAAGTACCACTCTTAGAAACTAAATACCATTTTTAGGTGATTATAAAGAGTCATATATTTTATAAGCAATAGATATGAGAAAAATAAATCATAAATTTTATCAAAACTATATGGATAAAAGAGGCATGTTCAACACATTTTGTTTCCCCACCTACACTTATAGTTTCTAATATTCATCAACCCACTTACAATATTCTCTCATATATTATATTGGATACTTTGGTCCATGATATTAATGAAAAACATCATTAGCCATCATATAATGAATACATTCAAAATGTTCCTCCTTGATCTATCACAACAAAATTAGATAAACATACTCTTAAGCTTTGTATATTTATTCATACTAATTTATGTAACATCTACACAAATATCATGGGTTCCTTATAATCATCACGTAATGTGAATGTTCCCTCATTCAAATAAATTAAAGTAGTCAAAGTTCCCTCATTTTTCTAGTCTAGTCATAATGATACAGCTACAATTCTTAGGTTTCAAAAGGATGGAAAATTACAACTCATAAGTACATCTCTTCACACTTAAAAAATTTATACTAGTCATCTTATGTCTATGATTAATACCATTGGAGACACCCAATGAAAAGTTTTATTTCTAAATTTAAAAATGTTATTAGGCAATGCTATTATTATTGATAACATTGTTAAAAATCAACCCCTCACAAAAATTATATTTGAATATCCTTATCCATGAGAATTCATCTTATGCATGTTACCTTTATTTTTAGGTCATTAAGATCTTTCCAACCATGTAATTAAATATGTACATTATATTGGTCATTGGGCTAAGTATGGATGCCTATTGTTAAAATATTTCCATATAAGCCAAACACGAGAAGATTGGGAGTGGTTCTATTGTCTCCCCACTAGTTCCTTATCCAATTTCAATAAATTAGAGTACATTTTTATCTTATATTTTAATAAACAAATGTTCCAAAAATTAACATTAGACAATTTTCAAAGTTTAAATCAACATGATGATGAGTCTATTAAATATTATGATATTTGACTTTATAATGAAATATACTCTTTATCATTTCAACATTAAAATTTGTAACTAAAATTCATATTTAGTAAATGTCTTCTTTCTCAAAATAAAGAAAGAGAATTTCACATTCTATATATTTATTTTGACAACTTATATCTAGATGTTCACAATTGTGGATGTGATCTAGTCAACAATAACAAAGAATTAAATGTCTCTTCTTCTTAAATCAAAAAGATCATCATATATCCATACAAAGAATATGAATTTACAAAATAATATATTGTAAAAAAAGTTTCATTTCAATTTCTTATGTGTCATATTTACATAATTCAATTAATAAGGTAGAAAAAATAGAAGAAAATATTGTGCAAACAATCCAAATTCAACCACATCAAGATATCCCTAAAATAATTTTATTGATGCTACTAGAAATGAAACTTATTATAGTAACCACTAATCAACATCAAGCAACAACACATATTCAACATAAAGTAAGAAAATAATTTTTCACTTATCATCGAATCATACACTATAATATAGATAATTATACTATATTTCAAGAACAAATACAAAGTCACAAGCATGAGGGTATTATTTGCATAATAAAAAATAGAAAATATTTGATATTGTAGAAATTCAATGAGTGTCATCTATAAATTTAACAATTAAAATATTTGTGTGTGAAGCTTATTTTTGGCATAATCATATTGACTCTATACAATTAGATAGTAATTATAATATAAGTAGGTTGTTAAAAATGGGGTAGACTATCAATGACTTACATCATAAGTGACATTGAAAATACTCTCTTGGATACATAATTTTACCAATTGTTTATGGACCCAAAGTTGTCCTTACAAAGGTTTAGATTATGACTCATTCATATCAACAATACTTTACATTATGAAGATTTTGGTTATACCAAATACAATCCATGGTCAATCTTAATAGAAAATGAATTGTGTTTTATCATAAATGATGCTTAATTCACATACCACATGATGGTGACATAGATAAAACTAAAATCTAGATATGGGGGATCTAGGTTTAAAGGGAAAGAGATAGCTTGGGTCACAAGGATGGTAGATTATCTTTAGAGTTGGCCAATTATTTGAAAAATTTAGATAAACATATATTGAAGATATGATAAGAATATAGATTATAATTATTCTATATATTACAATGAAATAAGATACTTAGATGGAACTAATGAGAATACAAATCTAGACCTAGAATAGATAGAAAGTGGACATTCTTGGATCGAGATGGCTGCGCTTGGAGGGCGTGAGAGGGACGGCCTAGGCGAGGGCTCAGGAGGTTTGCGGCCACAGCTTGGAGAGTTGGGAAAAGGTAAGGAACATGTTTATGAAAATGGACGACCCAAGGCTTTCAAGGTCAATGGTTGCTTTCCTAAGGCTCAGGAAAGACCAGTCCTGGTTATCCCTGTTGAAACGGTTAAAGAAGAAGTTGAATATTTATCAGTGCATACCCTGATTTGCAAGTTCATGGGAATTAGGATCTCCCAGTCGACCTTGGAAGCATGGCTGCACCATACCTGGCCTGTGGAGGGAGATATGGATATAATGCTGGCAGGTAACAGCTATTTTCTTGTCAATTTCTCTTCTATCTCTGATAGGAACAAGATTTTTGAGGGAGGACCATATTTATTTGATCGAATTGGGTTGTTTATCAAGCCTTGGCATGCTAGATTCAATTCAGTGGAGGACTTACCTTCTCGTGTGCCTGTGTGGGTTTGTCTTCCAAGGCTCCCTCTAGAATTTTGGCGGGAGGACATTCTCTGTCAAATAGCTGCTCTACTTGGAGTGCCTATTGCGATAGCGCACCAATCACTGGACAAAAAACTCATCTCTTTTGCTCGAATTTGTGTTGAAATGGACCTGAATAATCCTCTCCCGGACGCTTTGGAAATTTGTACGGGAGGTTCATCCTGGTTGCAAAAAATTGACTACGAGGCTATACCCTTCAGATGTCAGATTTGCCATGCCTACGGGCATCTGCATCACCAATGCCCTCAAGGGGCTCACTTCAATATAGGGGATACTACCAGAGGGAATGAAGAAGGCAAGGTGACCCAATCAGGGTCAATTAAGTCAGCCATAAAGGGTGCAGTGAAAGGCAAATCACTTTCTACTAAGGGTATTCCAACCCAGGACCAGTCTGTATCCAATGGGCCAGACAATGATGGGTTCATTCAAGTCCAAAGATGGGTAAAGGGCCATGGGCAAAAGCATAGAAATCAAGACAGAACTTTTGAGGTTGGCTTTAATCATTTTGACACCTTGGATAGCATGATTGTAGAGGATGGTATTCCCCAGGAGGAGCTGGAGTGTCTAGTGGAGGCTGAAGGGATACTTGAGTGGCCTAGTGAACCCCAAGGCCTGGCGCCCCTGACGAATAGAGAGATGGAGGTGGTCCCTGAAGAAGGGGCGTTGGCTGTCATGCCAGACCAGTAGAGTACAGATATCAGATGGACTAACCTGGTGAAAGTCTCAGATACCCCCGAGAATCTCAAGAGCTCGTTGCCAGCTCTGGGACTGATCCAAAGACCTCTCAAAAAATCTTTTGGTCCCAATCCGACTAAAGTAGGGCATCGAAAAGATCAAGAGAAAATCCAACGTACAGGTGATTTATTGGTGGAATCAAGGGCGGTTAGGACCCTGGATGAACACTTCACCCAATCCACCCAATGATTCTATTGTCTTGGAATGTGAGGGGAATGCATAGTATCCCCAAACAAAGAGCTATGCGGAATTTGGTAAGTAATTACCAACCTGATATTATGTGTATACAAGAGACCAAGCTTTCTGTGGAGGCTACTTTCAGCTATTTGCCGAGGTTTTGGGCCCGGGGTTGTTGTCAGTGTGTGGGAGCTCGTGGGAGTGCCGGAGGAGTTGCAATCTTCTAGGACCCCGAGAATATCACCCCACTTCACTGGATGGCTAGTGGCTCGTCACTCTCTATGATTTCTTCCTCCCTAGAGTGTGGGGAAACGATTCTGCTCACTAATGTCTATGCGCTAGGGGATCTCTCAGGATAGCACAAGCTTTGGGCACACTTGCTGTATGTTCAGAGCTTGTTTCCTCTTCTACCCTGGGTATTTAATGGAGACTTCAATGCTATTCTTACCCTGGAAGAAAAGAGAGGAGGGCTACCACGATTAGAGCCATCATCGGAGCTTTTTAGACATAACATTGACAGGCTGTGCCTTACTGACATCAAGCCATCCAATGGGTTGTTTACCTGGAGTAATCGAAGGTCAGGTAAGGAGGCAATTTCTGAACGCCTTGATAGATTTTTATTATCTAGTTTTTGGCTCTCTAGTGCTTTCTCCTTGGCCTCCGAAATTTTGGACTGGCAAGGGTCCGATCATTGGCCCATTAAGTTGACTACCAGGTACATTCCCCAACCAAAGAAACCTCCGTTCAAGTTTCAGCTTATGTGGCTTCGGGATCCTTCTCTCCACTCCCTTATGACTAACTGGTGGAGGCAGGGGAAACCGGCATATGGGACTGCTATGTTCCCCTTTGCCAAGAAATTACAGTATGTGAAGCAGAAGTTACAGGAATGGAATAGGGACTGCTTTGGGAATCTTCATGTTATGAAGAAAAGAGCTTAGGAATGGCTAAATATAGTTACCAGACAAATCCTTGACTTTGGCCTAACTGATGATCTCCACAAAGCTGAATTTGTAGCTCTAAATGAGCTATCTGAATGGGAACTCCACGAAGAAATCTTCTGGAAGCAGAAAGCCCGTAATGATTGGCTTCTGGAAGGGGATGAGAACATGGCTTTTTTCCACAAGTCCGTCTAGGCCCGACGCAACAAGAACTTTATTGCTGCTCTGGATGCTTCGGATGGCACCCGAATCACCTCTTCTTTTGACATCTCGATGGAAGCGGTTAGATTTTATTCGGAGCTCCTCTCTGGCACCCCACATCTTGCTGATTTTGAGGAGAGGGAGAATTTGGCCTACATCCCCCCCTTATCACGCCTAGGATGAATACTGATCTTATGAAACCGATTGATATGGCTGAAGTTGAGAGAGTTGTCTTTAGTATGCACAAAGGCAAGGCCCCAGGTACAGATGGTTTTCCAACTGATTTTTATCAGGAGTTCTGGAGTATTATTAGCCAGGACTTGCTGGATGTTGTGCAGGAATCTTACCTTAACAAGGAATTGCTTAGAGCCTTTAATGCTAATTTCTTGGTTTTGATTCTGAAGGAGAAACAGGTTAATAAGCTGGACCAGTTCAGACCTATTGCACTTTGTAACACGGTTTACAAAATTATTACCAAACTCATGGCAGAGAGACTCAAAGTGTGGCTGCCCTTGATTATCTCTAAAGAACAGGGGGGTTTTGTGGCTGGGAGACAAATTCTGGATGGCGTTGTGATTGCTTCGGAAGCAATCCATTCCATGAGTTCTTCGCAGGAGAGGGGGATGTTCATTAAACTTGACTTATCCAAAGCATATGACAGAGCTGAGTGGGGCTTTCTGAAGAAAATTCTTCTAGCATTTGGCTTTGGCCAGGATTGGATTAGATGGGTTCTGAGTTGTGTTACCACTCCATCATACTCTGTCCTCATTAATGGAGAGCCTTCCAAATTATTTGGAGCTTCTAGAGGGCTCTGCCAGGGAGATCTGATATCGCCTTATCTATTTATCATTCTTACTGAAGGTTTGGGCCGATTCATTAAGCATCAAGCCTCTCAAAATGTGATTCAAGGTTGGAAGTGGGGAAATGAGATTGCCCAGTTAACTCACCTTCAATTTGTGGATGACACCATCCTGGCTGGCCAAGCTCGGATTAGAGAGGTGCAAGCTTTCCGGAATACTTTGAATGTGTATCTTGTGGCCTCTGGGCAGCAGATAAATGAGCACAAATCTGTTATCTTCTTCTTCAATACCCCGGAGGCCATTCAGAAGAGGATTGCTAATATTTTTAGATTTTAGATTCAGGTTCTCCCCGTGATTTACCTGGGGATTCCCATTGTGGTTGGTAGGCAGCCTAGACACTTTTGGCAGAATGTTCTAGATAAATTGAAACAGAGGATTAATCATTGGACACACCGTTGGCTCACGATGGCTGGGAGGGTGACACTTTTACAATCTATGATTAAAGCTCTTCCCACTTATCATAGCATGGTCCAAGTTGCTCCTTTGTACTTCCTTAAGGAGTATGATGCCCTGTCATGGCATTTTCTTTGGAGCAGAAATCTCAAGAATTCGAAATGGAGCCTGGTCAATTGGAACACAGTGTGCCGGCCTAAGAAGGACGGTGGATTGGGACTGAGATCGGCTATCTTATCTAGCTAGGCCCTTGCTGCTAAGTTGTATTGGCGATGGTGTACTTGTCAAACCCAACTTTGGGCCCGCATTTTGTCTCATAAGTATTGCCCTAAAGCTGATCTGAAGGAGATTCCCAGGCTACCCCTTGAGGGGAGAGGATCCATGGTATGGAACACCCTTAAACTTGGTGCTCATCTTGTTCAAACTAGTCTTTTTTAGATTTGTAACAAAGGCTCAGAAGCTTTGTTTTGGGAGGATTCTTGGAATGGGGCTCCTCCTATTCGGGTCTCGCATCCCCACTTGCAACCTTTGTGTGAAGTTTTTCTCAATGTGGGGTGGGCCACTGTGGAAACTTACAAAGTGGCTTACAACTTGGGGCCTTTGACTGCCTTTAGATGGAAGACTAAGACTGAGTGGCCACCGGGAGGGACAGAGGATCTTTAAAAGGAGCTGGCTATTATACTAGATGGTAAGAGATGCAGTTCCCTGCTTGATAGGGATATGTTGGCATGGGGAGGAGAAGCTAATGGCCAGTACTCGGTTTCTTCGGGTTATCAGGCCCTCACTAAGAATTGCTTTGGGGATGTTGATTTTGCTTGGGGTAAGAGAATCTGGAACTCTGCTGGCTGGCCAAAATGTAATTTCTTCCTTTGGATTCTCACCTACAGCCATTGTCTTACTTGGGAAAATCTGTGCAGAAGAGGCTTCCAGGGTCCGTCAATGTGTGTTTTGTGCAGGAACAGTGAGGAAAATGTGGAGCATCTGTTCTTTCAATGTTCCTTTGCTAGGAATCTTTGGCACCTATGGTGGGCAGCTTGGGGATGCTCTTGTTGGCATACCACCTCTGTTACTGAATTTTGGCAGAGCATGGGTCGCCCCCTAGCAAAGCTTCGATTTTGTAGGCTGCCTGGGCTGTTGGGCCTGCTTTCATATTATGGAATATATGGATTGAGCGAAATGGGAGAATTTTTAAAGAGTCCTACACTGCTGTTAGGAAGGTGTGGTTGAAAATTCTCACTACCTTGCAGGAGACGCTGCTTGTCAAATTTGGTAACTCGCTGGACATTGACCCAGCCTCCAATCTTATACTCAGTTGCCTCTCCCCTGTGAAGCTTGGCGTGGACGCCCCCTGCTCAGCCCATGCCCTACGAACAGGACAAGCTTGTTGGCACGCCCAATGAGCTACGCGGGTAGATGGACGCGCCCTATGGAGGGGTGTCTCAAGGTAAATGTTGATGGCTCCTCTAGGGGTAATCCTGGGCCTGCCGGAATTGGAGGTGTGGGTAGAGATCACAAGGGGAGCTGTGTTTTTTGTTCTCCATCCACAAAGGTGTTTACACTAATAACTTGATGGAGGCGCTTGCTATTTTAGAAGTGCTTTACTTTTGTTGTAAGCTTGGATATTTCAGAGTGCTCTGTGAATCTGATTCACAAGTGCTTATTAACCTATTGAATAAAGAAAATACTGATGGTATGGATTGGCAGTTGGATACGGTGATTAAGTAGATTCGGTAGACTAGTGCCTCGTTGGAGTTTATTTCCTTTAAACACATTCCCTGGGAATGGAATGGTGTTGCTGATGGACTGGCCAAATGGGCTTCAGAGAATGGTCCGGACTGGTGTATCCAGGATCAACAGATGCTTCCTGATAGGCTAACCCCTGTTCTGGCTCAACTTCTTGAGCAAGACCTGGGTATGTAATTGTTTGTTGTCTATTTTATTTCAATAAATTTTTACCCCTTTTAGTTGCAAAGAATAGATAGAAAGTGGACTAGATCTGGATTTTGAAATAATCACTTGATTATATAAATTTGACTTCTATAACTGTATATACTTATCTCTACTTGGGATGGTTCTATAAATTTTAGTATCTAACCTATATTTAGGTGTCTAGTATGGAATACCTAATAAAACTAAATGCAAACACCTTGATGATTTTGGATTTTCCATCATCTTCACTTTGGTGTATTCAGATCTAAGTCCTATATTTTCACTCCTTATTGAATAGAAAAACCCTATTTTTTCATCTTCATGTTGGCTGTGGGAAAAATGAGTTAGTGGTATAATGGTTTTAATATTCCCAAAACATGCCTCTATCAATTAATACATCCTACATATACAATACTTTGAATAGGTCCTCAAACTTATGTAGTTATCTCCTATGTGTTGGCTTGTGTGTGAATCATGTAGTGTGTGATATTCAAGAAAAACATTGACCTAACTTTTAACTTGGAAAATATATATCTTGGGTTTATCCTTTAGTACTTCATACATGTATGTGTTATCCATATGGCTAATATCAAAATAAGAGAAAATAGGGAAGTTTTATTCACTTGAGTGCTCGATAAAGTGCTTGTGATAAGTTTCCTTTCTCTCTTTTGGTATTTTATAGGTTAGGAATGAATGAGGGTTGATATTATATTTATAAAAATCCCATGGAGAATATATCACATTAAATCACTTACGTCAACATTTAGGATATGTTTCATTTGTAAAATGGATGACTTTAGAGCCATGGACACTTGCGCCCATGTAAATGTCTTATTGAGACACAAGTGTCCAAGTAGTATAAAATAGGTATAGGTCTAGAAATTAAGGAGATGGAATATAAGTGTTTTTATAACATTTTAAGCAAGATAAAAAGTCTGAATCATTATATTATGTATGTTAGACTAAGATATAAGCAATGAGACATAAATATATAGTGTACATGATACTTTTTGTAGTCGAAAAGGTAGAGAAGTTGAAGGTACATCCATGATATGTATTTTCAATGTTTATAAGACTAAGTTGATATATAATTTAGAAATCATGTGTACATTTCACCATTTTATCTAGTAATGAAATTTATAGTTTAAAGTAAAAGGAATGTGCATGTAGTTATATATCACACACCTTGTTTATACTTTAATCCAACTTGAGTAGTTTACTTATGATTGACCCATGTATTGATGCAACCATCTTATATTTTGGAAATTTAATTTGAAATATATATCATTATGAATCATTGAAACTAATATTAGGAAAAAGAAAAAATTTTAAAGTGCATATATCTAAAGAGATAGAGAGATATTAGAGGGCACATGCCCTGAGCCTTGGAAAAAATATTAGTCTCTACCTGATAGTTGAAATTCGCTCAACCATGAAACCCAATCATACTTTTAAATTGGTGACTGTTAATGAACCAAGTAAACTCACATTATAAAATTTGTGAGGATGGATGATGCAACCAAGTCTGACCTATAAATTTGACAAAATTGAGTGATTTAAACACCTCAACCAAACTAAAAAGTAAACCAACTATTATATTAGATTGGTTCAATATAGTTTGTAAAATTCTAACCTAGTGGGTGGTGATAGTCCCTAAAAGTGTTTGGAATATAAAACTTATTTTATTTTTTAATATTATTCACACATTTCATGGCATATTCATCTTAGATGTGTCTCATACTAAAACTATGTATAATAATGGTACTGATGTATAAAACTTTACGATAAATATGTATGTGAATCATATAATTGTGAAATTTAGCTAATTAGAAACTATTTAAGTGTGGATAAAATGCTTACAAATAATTCCACCTCTATGTGTGAATATATATTAAAACTAATATAAGTGCCAATGTGGAGAACATGTTTCCACAACATACCCCCCCTACTCCGTTACAATTTGAATCTAAGAATTAGTGTAAGTGCCAATGTGGATGACATGTTTCCAAAAAATCTCCCACTATAATTTGGGTATGATACATATTGAATAAGTGTGGATAACATGATTTCAAAACATTCCTCCATTGAATATGAATCTAATAATTAGTGTAAGTGTCAATGTGGAAGTCATGCCTCTGTGGCATTCCCCCAATAATTTTCCCCCCTTTTGAGGTGAATGAATTATAAAATGGTATTTACCTCACCTAAAAAGGATAATATAACTATGTGACCAATTAAAATATCATTTATCATATATAAGAAACATTTCCAAGTATATTTATCATTGAAGCAATAATAATGTGATCACACCAAGTCCTAAGATGTATGATGTATATCATGACAACATCTAGATAGTAGTAGTACAATATTAACAAGTATTCAAGTACACATACAAGAGCACTCAAAATAAAAATAAAATACAATATTCCAAGCATACCTAAAATAATGGGCATGTTCAAATGTCATACAATTAAAGAGATAAGATTTATCCCAATGTCCATAAATCAAGAAATGGCATATTCAAATGTCAAATAGGAAAATAAATACATGGGGGTGAAAAATCAATGTATCATATTTAATTTCTCAAATAAGCAAGATAATATCAAGGCAAGACACTTAAGGAAGTACATAAATGAAATCATAAGAAACAAGCATAAACATAGCATACTAGTCCCTAGATATATGTGTTAGCAAAAAACATTATGTGTATAATATATCAAGTACATTGTGAAATATATAAGAATGTATAAAGGAATTTATTTACATATATGATCTCAAATATGATAATGTAATATGACCATAGAGTTATATGACATAGACATATTGTGATCATAAAGGTGGATGCCCCCAATATCCTACTCATGTGAGTAAAATCAAAACCCAAAATCTAAAAGTACATAGATCATGTATTTTTGTATGCCTAAATCACACTAAAAATATATATGAAACACACGTGTGTATAGTAAATAATGATATACCATGTGTCAACATGAAACCAACAACATATATGCCAAAGATTTAATAAGATATCTAAATTTTGAACTTTTTTATAATGATGTTTAAGGTAATTTTGGCATATGTGATAGAAAAATACTATCCTATGATCACATCCTAGGTATTCTCATAGATATCTCCACACTATGATCCTAGTGTAATAATTTGATAACATTGTCGAGGAGCATGTATAGTTACAATATTTTTCACTATAGTATATATGATGCTATGCATATGTAAAATAAGACTATATGATTGTGAAGCATAAATAGTACGAGTAGGGGTTCATGGAACCCATCATTGCATGATAAGTGGTTTTTTTGAAGTAGTAATAGGAACTTGTGTAGGTACTCTAGATATCTGAACATGGTGTGTAGTAGATAAATATTTTATGAAATCCACTGTGTATATCTGATACAAAGGTATCTCAAGTATTGGCCACCTAGTAAAGGGGATTTCCTATTTCTTACCATTTTGTGGAAGATTAACCTTAGGATTTTTGATAATTAATTGAATAGGTATAAATTCCTCTTTCTCAAGAGTATGTTCATATGTAATTATGAAAATTGTAATTAACTAATTGATTATTTAACACACCCATGTATTATAGAAGGTAATTCTCAAATTGTTTGTATCCAAGATCCTCACAATAATATATCAAAGACACCCATGGAAGGTATAATTAAGAATGTATTAATCACATGGAAAATATCCACCTATAGAGGTAAGTCAATCTCACCAAGAACCTATTTTGAGATCCCATAAAATGCTCTGACTGATCTAGTCCAAATATATAGATCATGATTTATATAACATAAATGTATAAGTAATGTCATGGTATAAATATTTTTTATTTCACCATTATCAATCATAAAATTGTCTATAGGTTGATGATCAATATATGCTCAAACAAATAAGGAATGAATATCTAAGTCATTGTCCCTAATCTCATTGTCATCAAAAGTAATATAAGGTCTCAAAATAATAGGAGG
This sequence comes from Torreya grandis, assembly GCA_037957365.1. Classification (NCBI taxonomy): domain Eukaryota; kingdom Viridiplantae; phylum Streptophyta; class Pinopsida; order Cupressales; family Taxaceae; genus Torreya; species Torreya grandis. The sequence continues at coordinate 304,229 of JARHVA010008494.1, read as the reverse complement.
TGTATGTCATGTATAAGTACCAATAATCCCATCCAATGGGCACTCATAATGTGGTGTAATAGGATGTAAATTACATGCTATTTAGACTTATGGATATTTATTTGAATGATCTTTCAAAGGATTTTTAAATATTTCTTATTTGTGGTGGTCACTATGTTGTGAACCTGATTCTTTGGGAGGATCATCAAATGTAATATTTAGTCATTGATAAGGTCCTAGAAATTATGTTTCAAGGTAAAAAATATGTTCTTATAATGTCTAAGACCTTAGAGTTAGTCAAAATAATAATCACATCATACCCTTTGGGCATATGTCTACTCATATCTACCTCTATACGATGAGGAATAGATATAAGATGACACTTTTCAAGCTCCACGAGTAATGAAGGAGACTCAGGTAAGCATGTAAATTATCTCCATGGGGTAATATATAATAAAATTTAATTAGGTTGTCATGAAACCACATTAACTATTGTATTTTTTCATTTTTAAGGCTTAGGAGGTTTGACCTTATAACTTGGTTTGATAACAAACTTTATATTATATGTATATCTAGTTGGGGTATTTTATACATAAATAAGTTTGTATAAAATATGTATAAAATACACCCAAAAAATATACACTTTGTATTGAAATTTTTGAATACAATAGAATCATCTAAAGGATCAACCAAACTTTTCTTTAAAATATCTTGAAGTTATTTATCTTCAATAAGATATGTCTTTTAACTAACATTAACTTGTATCTTAAGACATATTCAGTGATATATTCATTGGTTCCTTAATTATTTTTTACAATTTGGGAAAAACAATTTTTTTTGGTAATTTTATTAGATAATTGGGTCAAAAATTAATCTACAATGTTTTTGAAGGATTTTAGTTATTGATTTTATAAATCACAAAACCATCTTAAAGCATAGTCCTTGAGGCTCTTTGGAAAGAATTTGGTCAAAAGTTTTTCATTGGAGGAATAATCAAGAAATGTATTATTAAAGAATAGATATGTTGTTTTGGGTCACCCTTTACATCATTAAATGTTAAATTAAGTCAATAAAAATATTTTCCAAGGGGTGTAAAAATATTTTTAGTGTAAGAGGATTATGAAACACCTCTTTTGAATCAATATCATAAGGTGATTTCAAATAAATTTATTCAGTAATTGTAACCTTAGTTTTTAAAAAGTTTATAGTTTAGACAGGAGATTGCACCTCTTGGTATTTTAGGTTGGATATTTGAGAAGCCACCAAAGGAGGTATACCCATAAGTTTGGTAGATATATACATTGAAATTGATATTTAAGTTGAAGCATTTATGTTTCTCATGTAACATGTTACAGTAGTAGTTTTAGGGATGAAACTTTGAAGTACATATCTCATCCTCCCATTATAATTATGAAGTGGTAATGTCATCAAGGGGAAGGTCTTTTATATATAGTAATGACCCATATCTTGAATAATATGATCAATAGATGGATCTATTTGTTCATTTACACTTTTTAGTTTTTTAGTTTGTAATATGGTTTTTAGGATTTCATCAAGATATTCAGAGTTTTAAAGAATATGCACATTAAATAATGAAATTTCTTCCAATTTCTCATGATCTATGTGTTTATCTTCATTGGTTTCATTAGACTCATGGTTTTCATTATCATAATCTTCTTATATGATAACCTGATCATTATGTTTTTCATTCTAAACATTGGTATCATCATAATCTATAGGAGTAGGTCTCTCATTGGTTTTAGACATATTATATGGTAGGAGGGGAAACCTTGTTGTGTTCAATAGGAATTCATAAAAATTATATTCACCATATGTTTAACCCCAAATTCTAGATATGGGGGATCTAGGGTTAAATGGGTAAGAGATACCCTAGTGAAAACGTATGGTAGATTATCTCTAGAGTAGGCCAATTATTTATACAACTTAGATAAACATATGTTTAATTTATTATGATAAGATGCTAAGAATAGAATTTATAACTATGATATATATATATATATATAAACAAGATACTTAGCTATTTCTGATGTTAATATAGATATAGACCTGGAACATGTATAAAGTAGACTAGATATAGATTCTAGAATAGTCATCTGATTCTATAAATTTTACCCATATAGCCATGGACACTTATATCTAATTAGGATGGTTTCATAAATACTAATGTATGATCTATATGTAAGTGTACTATATGGAATACATGTTAAATATGGATGTGACCATTGAAATGCTTCTAGATTTTTCATTATCTTCACTTTGGTACATTCATATCTAGGTCATGGATTATTCCTCCTTGTCAAATAGAAAAACCCTAGTTCTCTATATTCATATTCATTATGGAAAAATAGTTTAGTGGGCATAAAGTGTCTAGTTACCCTAAATATCCCTCTATCAATGAATGTTGCTCACATAGAAAATACTCCAAAGAAGACCTCTAACTTCTTGTATTTCTCCCCTAATTGTCAGTTTATGTGTGAATCATTTAATGTGTGACAACCAAGTATAGTAATGACCTATATTTTAACTTGGTAAATATATATATTAGGTTCCTCCATTACTTTAGACCTATATATGTGTTGTACCTATGATTGATATGGAAATAAGATAAAATAAGGAAGATTTGTTCACTTGAGTGCTTGATAGAATGTTATTAATAAGTTACCTTGGTCTCTTTTAGTATTTTATAATTTAGGAATGAATGAAGTTTGATATTATATTTATATCAATCCCCTTGGATAATATATCACATTAAATCACTTATGCCAACCTTTAGGACATTTCATTTGTAAAATGGATGACTTTAGGGTAGTAGACCCTTGTGTTAGGGTAGGACACGTACGTCAATGCAAGTGTCTAAGTAGTATGAAAGTGTTTGGGTATTTAAAAAAAAATGTGAGGTATATAGATTATAGATATGGAATATTATCATGTTTATAACATTTTATAAAATATATAAGGTCTGAGTCATCATAATATGTAGGTCAGACTAAGAGATAATAAATGAGGCACAAAGAGATAGTGTACATGAGCCTTTTGGTAGCATAAAAGGTCTAGAATATAAAGGTACATCTATGATATGTATTTTTACAATTTTAAAAAATTTAGGTGTTCTATAATTTAGAAATAGTTTCTACACATACCACATGATGGTGACACAGATAAACTAGTAGACATAGAATAAAAGAATGTTATGTAGCTATATGAATCTAAGATATTTCATACTAATCAATATTATTTGTTTTATTAAAACTAATAATTTAATTATTTAAAATATTTAAACAAAATTCAAAAATCTAAAATATATATATATATACAATAAAATACAAAACTATTCAAATAAATAAAAAAATCAAAAATATTTAGCCTTCGCATGTTTACTAGATTTTTCATATGTTGTTTAATTTATGTTAGTATATAACATAAAATTTTAAATTATATACACACATATGTTTCATAGTTAATTTAGTGTGATGCATTCATACACTATATCCATCATACATGCACCTACACATGCTAAACCTTTCCTTTACCAACGTGATAAACTTTGTTTGGGGCATCTATTTTTATTGATCACTATTGATACACGTTATTTTATTTTATTATAAATTTAATTTATCATGTTTATCTTAAATACTAATTATTAAACATGTCTATAATCATATACACATCTTAAAAAGTGTACTAGATATTTTAAGCTATACGACATTTTGTTAACATTTTATTTGGGAAATAGTATGATATATATATATGATAGTTACTTATATTTCACCTACTCATATTATTAAAATGATTTAAATTATTTATTATTGGATACTTTATCTCGATTGTGGAATATTTTAACACATTCCTTGTTTGTTGGCCCCATTTCCACTAAGTGTTGTTTATTTGGCATGCAAACATTTGAACATGTCCTCTCTCATTGAGTGTGTGGAATTTGAACATAACCCTTGTTTTTGGTATCCTTATACCCATTTTGATTCACACTTAATGATCTTATGTGTTTTTCTGATTATCTTTCAATATTGTGCTAGTTACTTGTAAATGCTTCCATGATCCATATCATGCATCTTATGGCTTATTGTTATCAAATACTAAGAACTTCATTGATACATATAATTAAACATGATACCACCACATGTTTTAGTGGGGGCATATCATAGATACATCATTCCACATACATGCTATATAATTGGAATACCTTTATACAATTACATGATTCATATATACCCTTGGGTAAGAATTTTATGCACTTGACACAAAATTTACATAGTTGAGACAATTGTTTTCATATTTGTGATAGATATTATACATATTTTACATAGCATATGTTACATTTTTATAGATAATTCATATTGAGATAAATTATATGGGAATATTCCATGTAAATTCACTAAATCACATGTATATATTTAGATTATGTACACTTTTTATGCACTACTTTAGCTTTTATCTATTTTTAGTAGTTGGGTCCCTTAATTAGTACAATCAATATTCAATGCCCTTTAGGGCCTTATAATTACATCCATATTTAGGTTGATATGGTTATACAATTTTAATTGGGTTATATTGGATATATTATGAATACACTTAAGTTTTGTGATTAATATTTATTGATATAGATGGCCTTGACACAACTCACCCTTGCACCAAATTGGGGGAATGACCATCCTTCAATTATCCTCTTCACATCTCCAATGTTTTTTTTTTTAAAACTCTTTCTCTAATGATTCAATAATTAACCATCATTATCAAATAAAACTGGTAGTGGGAAACATGGTTACATCATCACACATGTATACTCCTTACTTTCTCTCTTTTCTTTGAATTATTTTAATTTTTTAAATTTCATATTTTAAAAAATAATTACACTTTAACATGTTATTAGTTTTTTATAATCTAAAAACAATAAATTTAAAAAGGAATCAACTCAAAACAAGGTGTTTTGTACACACCATGGTACACGTTTCTTTCCTTTAAACTAGTAATTTCACCTTTATGCATTACAAGATTAAGTGGGGGTTATGGGGTGCATGGGGTAAATGTAGATGATAAATTTGTATTATATATGATAAACTAGTCTTATACACTTGACAAATAACAATCATGGATCAATTATTTAGTTCATGTCCTTTTCCATTATCAAAAGGTTCACATTCATAATCTTATTGTGCCTAAATACTTATCATATAGTCTAATCATAAAAGTATGATTAGCTAGATTACCTGTAGCCCACAATTTGATTAAAACATAATTTATATCCTAATATGGTATTTATATATATTTATAAACTTTATATTCTCTTGTACATTAGAATCTAGACTAGGAGACTAGTGTCATTTTATGTTAAAGTCTTAAGTCTGACGCTAGTGTCTAAACCTTAAAAAAGATCAAATTTTAATATATTTAGACATGTATGGGTTGGCCTATAGTATTATTTTAACCATCCTATGATGTCATTTCAAAATATGTTGTATAAATAAATTTAAAATACCTTTCATTATGATCAGGTAAAAAATAAGCACACATCTAACTTATACCATATAGAAACACTTCCCAATATTACCAAACTACCCTATTCTTCCCCATTTCCTAATAATTCATAGGATACATGTATAAATCATTCAATAAGTAACCCACAAGTATTATTTTCCAAGTTACAAGATAAATCACTACATGCACTTGAATATATCATATTTCATAATGTTTCACACACAATCCCATATATGGTGGATAAATACATTGATTTATGGCTCTCTATAGAGTATTAGCTATGTAGGTAATGCTTACTAATAGAGGAGTCTTTGAGGTCAATTCAAATTCACTTGATCCCATTAATCCCTATTTTTTAAGGTGGCATGCCCTAATTTGAGGACCTAAGTTTTTGAGTTACACACTAATATCTAGAACCTATGCACACGATCTAAATATAAAATCTATAAGGTGAGAGTGAACCCTAATTAGTGCAAGTGATGTTTCAAAAAGATGATCTATATTTTATACTACACATAAGTTTCAATTTTAGGATATAAATGTTAATTCTAGTGTCCCCATTTAGATAGAAGTGTCCAAGATGATAGAAATCAAATATCCAAAAATTGATGAATACATATATAGAATAATCCTTAGCTTACACCTTTATTTCTTAGACCTACCTATACATCAATTAATAAGATAAGTATCATATGTTTTTTGTGTTTAAACATTAAAATTATTATTGTTAGTTTTAATTTATATATTAATTATATTTTCATAACTAACCACTATATCAGAATGATGTGAATATGAATTGTTTAATTGGCCTAATTTTATAATAGCTTGATCCAAGTTGATTAGGATATCCCCCTAACTCTTTAAAAAAAGTGTGAAACATGGCTAAAAAATTTCATAATTGATTATATAGATTTATATAATATGATATCATCCAAATAATGACAATCATTCTAAGGGATAACATGCAGTAAAAAACTTTGGACATTACTTCAACATGGAAGTGAAACAAGTTACATTGATTGGAAATATAAATATGTTTGAGTGGCCCTAACAACAGTTCCTCATAAGAGAGTCAAAATGACCATCCTAGTGGTAGATATACCTCAAAGATATGGAATTTATCTAAGTAGGACCTTATACAAATATTTTTTATTTGAGATTCAATTAGAATGGACACAAGCTATCATTTTAATAAATGAATGTAATGAAAAATTGTTATCAGAACTAAAATCTAAACACCTGGTGAAAAAATGATTTGATCCTTGAGTAGATATTATATATGAAAAAACATGCCTTGGTATCTACATGATGATGAATGAAAAATACCTATAACTTATTAATCTCATTGAGGGTAATAAAAATTATGTGTGGACCTTATAATTTGATTTGAATTTTTCAAATACAAGTTGAGGTGCTAGAGTAGTGTTTATTTGACCATAAATAAATATTTATTTCTTTTTAATATAAATGCCAATTTGGAAAAAAAAATCATATAATTGAATATGAGGCACTATTTATATGATTTATAGTAGCAAAGGAAATGGGAATTCAAAATATCATAACCCAAGTAGATGTTGAGCTAATTTTGAAATAGGTATGAGGTCAATATCAAGTAAATAATTACAAGATCATGGTTTGGTATTGTATTGAAGAAATCAAATATTTTGACATTAAATTCATTCCAAGATAATAACATTCTAAATATAGTGTACTATCTATATCTACATCCTTTATAGTTTGATAAGGATAAATATACTATTGAAATTATATATCACTCGGGTGTTTCAGAGAATTCATAACATTAGAAAGTGTTAAAAAATTATTTGAAGATCATTTATTTAATATAATAAGTAGATAATTTTTTTTTTAAAATGTCATCATAGTATAGGGAATATTGATTTCTATAGAAAAAAGACATGGAGGCTGAAGAACCATTTGATGTTGAAGCTAATTATCCAAAGGATAGGATTATTTAGCTAAAAGGAAACAATATATCTAGAGGTTTAGTTTCATTGCAGGAAATGTTGGACAAACATGATAGGTACATAAAAATGTTGATATAGGAGGAACCTCTAGGGTCACTTGACTATGTAAATGTAAATATTGGTACAGAGGAAGAGTCATGATATGTAAACATAAGAAAGGTTTCTCCAAAGAAGAATGTAGGAGGTTTGTATCTCTATTAAAATTATATAGAGAAAATGTTTCATGGTTTCATGTGGATATAAATTTATTTTGACCTAAAATTTTGTAGCACATTACTACATTGAAGATAGGTATCAATCCTTTAGGAAACATTTATGACATTAGAATTCCAAAATTACAAGGAATATCTATGAAGAGATAAATAAAATGTTGGAAGTAAGGATCATCTTCATGATTCATCACTCTAAATGGATAACCAATATCATTATTGTGAGTAATAAAAATGGAGATGTCAATTTTTTGTGGATTTTATAATCTAAATTAGGATTCACACAAAGATAATTACCCTTTATGATCATGGATCATATTTTGTAATATGTGACTAGTTCAGAAATGATGTCCATGCTTGATTGGTTTTTATGGGGTACAACCAAGTTGAATTTGGCATGGAATATCAATATAAAAGGACATTTACCACTCATTGGCGAAGATTTACATACAATATAATTCATTTTGGTCTTTTCAATATTAAAACCACTTTTTCAAAAACAAATAGACCTAGCCTTCATAGATGTAAAAAACAAGATCATGGTAATATATATTGATGACCTCATAGTATTTTTAGGGAAGATGTAGGATCACTATGAAAATATAAAAATGGTTTTTGAAATATGTTAGGCCCATTGTATATCATTGAACCCAAAAAATTCCATCTTTATGTTAACTAAAAGTAATGGCATGGGACATGTAGCTTTTAAACAAGATACCAATATTGATCCAAAAAGGGTAAAAATAACTCAACAATTATCTCTACATACTATCAAACTTGGCACACATTTGTTCTTTTGAAAGGTAAACATTTTTTAGGAGATTTATTCCTAATTTTATATAAATATTAAGGAGTATCATTCAAATGATGCAAGGATTATATGGAATGATGATGATAATAAATATTTAAATAAAATAAAATAAAATAGGCCATTTCCAAATCACATCTTGATTTGTCCAAATTTTCTTAAAGATTTCATTATATAGGCTTACTCTTCAAAATACACATTGTAAGCCATCCTTGTATATAAAAAATAATAAGGAATTGATTATATAATTTCCTTAATGATTTGTAGGTTAAAGGATCATTATCTCAAGTACTATTTGGTTTATAAACATGTATATGTTGTGGTTAAAGTTATAAATCTATTCATGTTTTATGTCTTGAACTATCATAGAATCATGATGGTCTTAGATCCTACAATCAAATATATTTTTATTCAATAGGAACTCATTTTAAAGATAGTAATTTAAATCACCAAATCTAAATAATATTATTTGGATATCAATCCTACAAATTTTTTGAGATTTCAAGGTCTTTATCAATTGATTTTTAAAGGTGTTGATTCTAAGAGATAATTAAATCATGAGGATGAAGTATAAATTTTTCCACTAGTAGTCTTCATTAGTTCTATCTATGAATGATATTATGAAACTACACACTTTTTACCACATAGAGAATGTTTGGTGCATTTAAGTACTAGTACAAATGGACACTCAAGCTAAGGGAACAAAATATGTAATCAAGGATAACATTCTCTTCAATAAATCCATTTATGGGACCTTTTTGAGGTATGTTAATAGAGGATATTAAAATAGACTATTAGATGATTTCCATGATCAAAATTATGGTGTAAATTTTTCATCTTTTATTATAGCTTTCCAAATCTTTTAAGCTCATTACAATAGAACAAAATTTTCCAAGGATATGAAATATTGGGTCTCAAAATGTGAAGCTTATGAATAATTATTTGGATAACCTAAACTCAGTGTTTCCCTTAATCTCATGGTCATTGAAAAACCTTTTCAACAATGGAGTTTTGATTTTTTAGTTACCTTTAATATACATTATAGTGTAGGGCACACTCATGTTCTGATGGAAATTGACTACTTAACAAACTAGATAGACTCAACTCCAATAAGGTCCACCACTTAAGAGGTAATTTGAATATTCATCAAAGAGAACATATTGGTTAGGTTTGGGGATCAAAAAAATATTGTAATGTAAAATTACTCAAATTTATCTTTGGTTAAATTTATTGGCTTTTGATATGGATATGGGATCTCACTAGCCCAATCTTCTGACTATTACCCCTAAACAAATGGCCAAGTAGAATCTAGTAACAAGAACATCACAACTATCATTCACAAACTAGCTGACGAGAATCATAAAATTGGAAAAATATGTTATATGACACTCTAAAAACTAACCATATAACTCCTAAAATATTAATTGGAATATCTCCTTTCAAAATTATATGTTGCATAGCTATGCTTATTAACATATGTCCAGATTTACCCATTCTATGATTAGATCAAGTCGTAGAGGATGACCAACTTAAGGATTTATTAGAGAAGAAGATTATGTACATAACTATATTGGAAGAATATAAAGTGATGGTGATTTAAAATATCACAACTCATCAATATAAATAGAAATAATCAATTGATCATAAGGAAAGATAATGATATTTTCAAGTTGGATACTTGGTTCCCCTCTGAGACAAAAGAAGAGAACCTATGGTAAGTCATGGGAATTTTGAATACATATGGATTGGAATTTAAATTTATTCCATTTATATGGTGATAAAATGTATTATGTGACATATTGATTTTAAATCACTTTCATTTTCCCTAAAGTGGGAAATGAATGAATCACTACAAATAATGGTTGTCACCCACCATTCCCTATAGGTGATTTAGGTTTTTATTATGTGTTTCCTTTCCTATTATATATCATGTATCTAATTTATATTATGTTTTTCATCTTATTATATTCCTCCATATTTCCTTAACTCATTTTGGGTATTTTGTGCTGATGTATAGACTGATGGATAATGTGTTAAGTCTTGAAACTAGAGATTCTGAGTGCTTGTCCAAAGTAATTTTTTAATTCCATTCCCCAAATTGAGCCAATTATTGTCCCTAAAATTTTTGAAAATGTAATTCTTATTTTTTTCAGCATATTCATATCAAATCTAAATTAAAATAAAAGTCATGTTGAAGTCAAATTGGTCAAAATTTTGACAATCTGTAGTCATCAAGCAAAGTCATTTTTGAAAGGTTAAGGTTGAGTTTAAAAGTTAGTTTTATCAAGGTTTAAAGATTTGAGAATAAAATTTAAAAATATATTTAGGTTAACCTAACATGCTAAAGAGGTTAGCCCAACCTAACTCCTAGGTGCACGGGGTGTAGAGGACTCATCCTGCTTAGTCCCTATAATGCTATCCCAATGTGACATGTGTTATTCCCATGATGACCAAGACACATTGATGTCATGCACTAGTTGCCATTTCCATAGATCAATAATATTCCTACCATATATTTATGTTTTATGCACACATTTTGTGACCCATTTATCCCCATCTCCTATTTAAATGCCATTCAAAATAATTTTATCTCTTTTTAAATCATTGTTACTTCCATTTCCTCCACTTTATTCCCACAATGCATCAAATCTCAAAACTTCCACTATTTTCCCAAATTGAAGTTGAATCTTATCTAAGTCCTACCAAAATATTTATTTTTAATAGTAATTCATAAACCCATAGGTTTCATCACGTGAAAATTCCATTTTCAGTAATTTTTACTTGCAAGGAAGATTTTAGTGCCTAGGGAACTCAAAATTTGTAGTTGTCTCGTATAGAATCTAGAGGAGGAATAAAAAATTAAGGTATAAATTATCATGACCACCATCATCTACCATACATAACCTAAAAAAATTTATATCCCTACTAATCCTTGTGATAATATCATAACAATATCTAATGTTTCATTTTACATCATTAGCACAATAAAAATGAAGTAAAAATATATGTGATATGAGCCACTGAACATCTTGGTGAGTGATGTCCTTAAGATATATTATTTGATAATCAAACACATCCATTTATAATAATTTCATACAAGAATAAAATATATATTAGCTACACCTATGTGTGTTCTCCTAGCATACAACAACCTTCCTGAAGGAACTACATTTATGCTTTCTATGTAGATTATGGATCTAGTCATAAATTCTTCATATAATTACAATATAGGAACAAGGGAGGTTTGGTTTGAAGGAAATATTATGGTTTAAAAACTATATGGATAATATATTTGTTGCACTTAATATATTAAAAAGGAATATGCATGCTATAATGAGTGTGTATTTTGGATATAATTTTAGGTACAATAATATCGACAAGCATCTCACTATTATGAATAATAAATGGCTAAAGGTGAAATGAAAAGGCATTTCCAAGATGTTGAATAGTTACACTAGATTAAAATTTGTTGAATATCTCTTATACATGATCACCCTTCTCAATAGGGTGGTGTTCAATGCATATACCAATAATTTTTCATCCTTGGATGTTTATCCCCATGAGAAATATCTATAGTATCAAGTAGTTCATCAAATTAGGGAATATTATCATTCATTTGTTACATGACCAACTCATGAAGATGAATGCTACTAAGTAATTTTATAAGATTTATTATTTTTTATACACTGTTGATTCTTGATAGGTATACCTCAACCTCAGATATTTGACAAATCCAATGATAACTAAAATATTGTATGATTTATTATATTAGATAACTTTACTAAAAAAATTCCTTAAATGAGTGAAAGATGCATTCACTATGATAATAGTGAAAAACCTAAGTGAATATTATGGAAACATGGTTTTGAATGGATTTAATCTAATGTCAAAATATTGAAACCATTTCATCCAATTTAAGAAATGATCATATATCATCATAATTGGAAGTTTTGAGGGTTGTCCCATGAGGCTTCCATGACAAGTCAATGATAAGATGTTATTTATTGGGATATCCACGAAACTTTTGTATGTACATTGGAAATGCAAAAGAGTCATGTAGTGGGAGTATTATCTCATATTTTTATAGGATACTTAATTTTTAATAATTTAATAGATGATTCAAACATTAAAGTTAGTATAACTACTTTATTTTTTACTCAAATGTGAGAAGAGTGTCATTTGATTTCAATGGGTACATGTGATCTAATATAGGTATTAGGTATTTACGTATTCATTAGATACATTTGTATTATTATTGGGATAACTATGCTAATGGTTTCAAAGTTTGAATACATGTCTGGGGGCATCTAAGCATAGATCATAATAAAATTTTCACTGAAATATAGGTACCTAATGATGATCAATGATAAAAATGAACCTTTTTATACATGTAATATTAAAGGGGTCATGGTGACCTTTCTAAGGGTAATAAATTAGTCTACACATAAAATCATAAACATGTAATAAATAGCCAAGTTAATGTTAAGAATATCATTAAATTGGTTTGAGAATAATCTTACATATTTTTTAGAAATTAGATGTTCATGTAAATCTAGGACTACAACCTCACCCAAGAAATCTCTCACATCTAATCTATTAACAATGAGATATGATAATTTTGTAAATTTATCTCATCTCACTACTAAGGTTGGTGGTGATGGTAATTGTCAAAATGTAAACAATGGAAATATCCTATACATACTTGTGGTGGGGGCTCATTCATTGGAATAAAGTTACAAGCTACGAAGACAGTATCAATGCAATGATCATCTTCTCCACTTGGAGATCTATTTATCTCTATCAAGAACACCACATAACCACATCTTGCCTATATTCAAGGTAAATATCACATCTAATATATTGACCTCATTCCATTTCATTAAGTTCACTTTCTCCTCTTATCCCATATTCTCCACACATTCCAATTTGACTATAGGCTACTCTTCCTATGAAACTTACACCACATTCTCCATCAACTAGTGTAGATACACAAATAGTTTGTACCAATAGTATGGATTTTAAATGGATGACACCAATTTTTATAATAAATAAGAATCTAATATGTGTATTTGTATAATTTTGATTAATTATTTAATATTCTCATGATTCTACATTCCAAATAGGCCAAGACTAAATTTTGGTGGGTCATATAACTATTTGGTGCTTAGTTGGTTGAAATTGTAAATCCAAATGCCAATAAGGATCAAATAGAGATGACTATTTATGACTACACCCAAAAAGAGTTGTTATGTGATCCAGAGTTTAGTTTGGGAAAAGTTTCCAAGTTGTGACTAAACCAATTTCATAGCGTAGAGCTCGTCGAGAGCTTTCTGGCGTGGTTTACAAAATGGACACCGTATGCTCAAGTTATAATCCATTGAAGTTTTCTTACGACAGGAAAAAATGTGGTGTCACAAGATGACATGGTGAAATATGGACACACCAAGTGGATGAATCAGGTGATGTCACGTGGCAGTCAATGGAAGTCCAAAATTTTGAGTGATTTTTGTCTTTGACAGCATGTACGAATTGGACAATGCATTGTATTTAAATTAAGTGTTTTTTAAAGCTTTGTAATATTCCCCATATGCCACATGGGAGAACACACACAATGCCATGTGGAATGTGATAAATACATGACAAGTCATGTTGCTGAGTTATAGCTCGAAATATATGCCATGCATTAGAACGTGAGAAATCCATGCCACATCCATCTACCTCATGGAACGTGAGAAGAGGGATAAGATTGCAACAACACCCAGCAACCCAAGTTATATGTTTGGCACATTGATAAACAAACCATGATATGTTTGGCATGCCAACCAAATACCATGCTCAACAACCAGAACATTTTTGCCAAACATTTTACAAGTTCTTTTGAGTGTTTCAAGAATTTGTTAAGTTTGAGAAATTTAGTATTCATAATTAAAAATTCACTTTGAGTTTATTAGTGTAGTTTATGGATCAAATTGGTATCAGAGCAGTTAGAATGCAGGGTTTGCTTCTAGTTGTGTGTTGATAGTTACTTCTAGAATAGTTGGACTATTGGTTTGCAGATTGATTATATTGTAGTGTGTAGTGTGGAATCAGGGGTTTATAGGAAACCATGGGCAAGTTGTCATAGATTGAGGCCATCAAAGATGAAAATGCAATCTTGAGATGCTAGAAATTTGCACTTGAATTGTAAGTGGCAAAGTTAAAATCGAAGCTCGAATCCAAAGATGAGCTCTTGATTAGTTTGTAATGTGGTGAGTGTGAAAAGGTAAAGCCGTCTACTTCAAATGCATAAAATATGATTGAGTGCACTGTAAGTTTTTCACCACAAGAATATTCATCTTCTTCCACCATTTTAGATTCAAATTCTAGTAATATTGTTTTTGGTGATTTTGAAAGATACACTAAGGGCATAGGATCTAAATTGTTATTTAAAATGGGTAATAAATATTTGGTCAAAATGGCCAAGGAATTATTAACCCAATACAAGTTGAGCATAGACCTCTTCATGCAGGTTTGGGTTATATTAGTGTGCAGGTGGATGATGGAGAAGTTTCTTCCATGGCTAAAGGAAGATGATCTTCCAATAACGAAGGTTCTAGGCCACTAGTTCAAAAGTGTAAAGGTAAAAGAGGTATTGAGATTCCACCTCCTAATTCTTACACTAAATCTTCTAATCCAATTGATACTTTTAAGAAGTTTGGATATAATGTATATAAGATAATGCAGTCATTTCCATGCACTTTTTGTGGGATGAATAACCATAGTGTTAAGACTTGTTAGAAACAAAAAGCTTTGTTTAAGTAGATTGCATGTTTGAAAGACCATTCTCATGTTAAGTTGGGAATTGGAAAAAGGGGACCCTCACCTAAGAAGGATGTTTTCACTCATTTTAAATTGAGTGGACATAGGATTGATAGATGTTTTAAGCTTCATTCATTTTCACATTCAAGTAATGTTAAAACTAAGATGATTTACAAACCTCTCACTACTAAGGCTAATGAAGTGAATTCAATCCATAATGTATTTGACAATACAACCTAGGATAAGGTAAAACCTACAAATCAAAATCCATTTAAGAGGTTAAGTCAACAATCTTTTCAATTACATATGGCAAAGCCCAAATTGATAAAGTATGTAATTGATAATGAATCCATAGAGACAATCAATTTCACTAGGAAGAAAGAATTGGTTAAGTGGATTATCACTACATTCTTTTTACAGAGCATGGTAATAATTCACCTAAGGGAATGAACAAGCTTTAATAGATGTAGATTAGAGTTGGTGGGAACACTTCAAGACAGGTTTACCATATGAAGTTTTTTAATTCTCACTTTTTGATAATTCTAAGTTTTTGATCTCCAGAATATACTGTATGGGTAGTCTAATAATGGATAAGACATTAACTCATTTGAAATAATTGGGGATATAATAGAGTGATGTTGTGAGTTGTTTCCTTATAGGGTTTGATAGTTTGACTGCTATTTTAAATGTATCTATTTTGGCACAAAGATATTTAGATGCATTTTTTTAAGACCCTATGGGCATGTTTGGATGTTAGGCAATATACACTTTGTGTTGTTTTCATTTGATTAGCATTGTAAGTCCCATTTATGACAATGCATTGCAACATGCCTAAAACATTAATTGTATGTTTTTGGCATTATAAACTTGTCTTCTAGTTACATTGGGAGTTGTTTCAATTTTTGGCAATTCATCACTTTACAGGATGTGACATTTGGGACAAGAAGTTTGATATGTTGTAATCACTTTGGCAATTGTAGATTCCTTTACTCATGCCATGTGTAGGCATTTTTAGTTGAGTTGTGAATCATTTATTTTTCTAATGTTTATCTCTTTACTATAATTGGGTTATGTGTGATGTGATGCAGTAGACCAGTTATAAGATTTCAGGTGATAGTCAACTTTTAGAGACCAAAAGCCTCTTTTGTAGGGAGGTGTGATCCAGAGTTTAGTTTGGGAAAAGTTTCCAAGTTGTGACTAAACTAATTTCACAACTTAGAGCTCATTGAGATATTGCTGGTGCTTTTTGCAGTTTTCAAAATGGACACTGTATGCTCAAGTTATAAGCTATTGAAGTTTTCTTATGACAGGAAAAAATGTGGTGTCACAAGATGAAGTTGTGCAATATGGACATGCCAAGTGGAACAATCAAGTGATGACATTTGGTAGTCAATGGAAGTCCAAAAATTTGAGTGATTTTTGTCTTTGACAGCGTGTACGGATTGGACAATGCATTGTATTTAAATTAAGTGTTTTTAAAGCTTTGTAATATTCCCCATATGCCACATTGGAGAACACACACATTGCCACGTGGAACGTGAGAAATACATGCCAAGTCATGTTTCTAAGTTATAGCTTGAGATATATGCCATGTATTGGAATGTGATAAATGCATGCCACATACATCTACCTCGTGGAATGTGAGAAGAGGGCTAAGATTGGTGCAACACCCAACAACCCAAGTTATATGTTTGGTGCATTAATAAACAAACCATTCTATGTTTGGCACCTTGAGCCCACCAAAAGGCGGTGTTGACATTATGTAAGCTGGCTGCCAACCTATTAAAAGGACAGTAGGCCGTCCCATTTGCTAATGTGGGACTAAATGATAAGCTACGTGCCTAAATAGAAGGCTAGAGATTTGAACCTGAGACCTACCTAGTAAAAGGGATAAGCCTTGACCACTTGAGTTGTGTGTTCATAAACAATATATAAGCCACAAACTTCTATTTTAATGTAACCTTTGTAAGACTAGGTATTTTTATTTTAAAAGGCTAAGAGATTGTTTTAAACTTGGAGATAGCTAGCTAATGGGATTTTCTCCAATATCTGACCTTATACATAGAAGGTAAGCCTTTTTAATTATGTTTTGTAATTAAAAAGATAATTTTATTATTATTATTATTATTATTATTATTATTATTATTATTATTATTATTATTATTTGGACATACCAATAGTTTGATTGAAGGGACTTAAGCACATTTTAGAAGGGGATTGAAGATTGAGGAAGGATTCTGTGTGACCAAGCTTGAGTTTATCAGCATAGGTGGAATTCTTGGATAGAGATCAAACCTGAGGGAAGTTGTTTAATGTTTCAAGAAATTTTTAATCCTTGTTTTGGACAAAGTTAATAGAAATGGTCCTCATTATTGGGCAGACCCAAAGACGTAGGCAAAAAATGTTGAACTCTGTTATCACATTTTGTGTTTTTGGTAATTGTCATTTGATACATGTTATTGTTTCAATTTGTTGATTTGATTTTAATTATTAAATGAACTCATACAAGTGATTCAAATTTTCACAATTATAACACAACGTTATTAAAAAAAACTAGTTTAATTGGTAAATGGAAGTATCAAGTCTTTTGACAATTCCAATCCAACTCAACAAATGAGAACATTTTTGCCAAACATTTTGCAAGTTCTTTTGAGTATTTTGAGAATTTTGTAAGTTTGATAAATTCAATATTAAAATGATGTGAAAAATCTCAGCATGACTACTAAAAGGATGATCAAGGGAGATAAACAAAATGATCTGATGTAGGAGATGTAAGATCAGTTGAAATATCAATTATAATAGCTCACTAAATATTTGAACTATTGAGGTATGTTATTTTAGCATAAATGTTTTCATTTATATCAAGGTCAAAAATGTATGTCATTAATGTCAAGGTCAAATTTGATGTCATGCATGGTGAAGTGGTATGTGACAAATAAGTCTTACAATACGAAGAAATTTACACGAAAACTATTGTCTCTCTATTGAGAGAGAATTTTAAGGAAACCTGGTAATTATTCTTAGGTTAATGACATTTCAAGGTCAAGATCAAGATACAAGGTAAGCATACTTTTGAGCACTAGCCATAAGTAACATTGTCATATCATGAGCATGTATATGAAGATGATGGTCTAGGTAAGATGGATACACATAGGTATGAGTGGATGTTTAAGGATTATAAATCATTCATATGAAGTTTTGAAACACTTAGGAGAGTTTTAAGGTAAACCTTCAAGGGTAAAGTATTAAGCCTAAGCATGCATCCACACTATTCCTAGACCCTACCTGACCTAATAAGGAGTCTTGAAGTGTTATCAAGGTCTATAAAGATGAAATTAGTGGTAGATCATGTTAAAATATGTTTTACAATATGAAAACATGTGTATAAGGTATATAAGCTTTCATAAGATATTTTAAGGCCAGTTCATGGCTTATTCATTTACATGAAGAGACCTAGTGAGAATATATAAACATGGTAGCATGATGAGGAGAATATTTTGAGGCTTTTGAGAAAAATATTGGTATTATTTGAGAATATTATGAGCTTTTATGACATGATTATGAAGTATTGAAAGAAATTCAAGTGGTTTTAAGGTATGTTAAAGGTTTAAGTGTGACTAGAAGTTCATGGCCTAATGTTTAAAGAGACCTAGTGTGCCTAATGAAGGGTCAAGTTTAATTTACAATGTGATATATATCATTTGATATTTTATATAGGTGTTTTAGTTTTTTTAAAGGTTTTTTTGAATTTTGAGGCCCTGAGTTGAAGAACAAAGCATGAAAAGTGGTTTTGAGGTTTTCTGTGTATAAAATGAGGTATTGTAAAATTGAGAAGGATTTTGTTATGGTCATTGGCATGTGAAAATTTTTCATGGGATATTTTTTAGTTAATGGTATCTATGGAATGTTCCTAGGTTCATTATATAGGCATTATTTTTTGGAATGAGGGGCATTCCTTTATGAACGATTGCTAATAGTGGAAACTAGTTTTTAGTGCCTTAAAACCCTAACAATGACCTAATATGGAATATATTGATATAAATGGATAAAAATATATTATATTACCTATTTTTATGATTTTATAATGTATATTACTCTCCTAGGTACCTCTATGTGGAATTGGTATGTTAGATGAGTCAGTGAAAGCTATAATAAATCCCTTGTTTCTCAAATTTTTGATGTAGTAGGTAGGGTTGACTAGGTCAAAGCATGAAAGTGGATGAATTTTTAATATTGATACTTATATATTATTAAAATATTGGTTTATAATCAAGTTACATACTTAAAATATGTTACACTGATCATGGAAGTTGACCTATCACTAAAAAGGCCTAGAGAGAAAAAATAGGTAGAAGTGGGAATAAGATTAGAGATGTGTTTCTATGGATTAGGGATGGATCAAGTTATACTAGGTTATTTTTAAATACCTATAAAAACTATCAATAATGGACATAATTTATTAACAATATTGTGTATGCCATAAATTTGATCTCAAACTGACTTATCTAACATAGTGATGTCTATGTACAGTGAAGCCATGAGATTGGTCTATAAGACCAATATTGCTAGTGGATATTATAATATATTTGTTTAAATATTTTATAAGTATTATTAATCATCATATAAACCCATTTTAAGTTCATTAAAGTGATTATATAGGTGTACTGAGTCTTTATTTTCATGATTGTGTTTTGAAGTCTTTGATAGTTCTAAGTAGTCAGCTAACAGAGATGAGTATGAGGTGATTTATCTAGATTTGAAGAGTATAATGCATATTAAGTTGTAATATATTTATTTTAGGTTAATTTTAATTTATTTTTATTCATGATAAATTCCTATGAAGGTGAGAAAAATTAAATTTTCTTGACTAATTTTTTAGGTATGTTTGTAGTTCTAAGTGAGCATATGAAAGTGGTCAATTTGAGGTCTTTTGCCATGTAAAATGAATTATAAATGACATATATATGACTAAAAGGTAATTATATTTATGAATAATTTATTTTTTAATATTTTTATGTGTCAAATTTTAATTTATTCTTTAGATATTCAAAATAGACTTTCTGGCAGTGAGAAGGCCTAATTGTGAATATGCCTAATGGTGTGGTTCAAAGAGTGAAATGAGATAAATAGTGTTAGGGACATAATTTGAGATTATAATGTGAATAATTTAAAAAAAATTAAATTTTTTCATCCATTTATGGATTCTCAGTATTTTCCAATATGGTCAAGATGAAAGGTGTGTTTTGAGAAGGCCTATTTGCATTAAGTCTCCTTTAGGCCTAATGAAGGTTTTAGTCCTTAAGAGTGGTGTCTGAAATATTTAGTGTTTGTTTCTCATATGAAACATGCTTATTGATATATTAAAAATTTTATCCAATTATTTATAGGTTTTTTTCTGACCAAGGTATGTGAAATCAAGAGTCAAGTATAAAAAGGTCAAATATGCCTAATTTGACTAGTTAGAATATTGATGTGGTGAATGAATGAAATAAAAGGTTGGAAACCAGGTAAATTGATTCAATACCATTACATAGGTGTTTTTAATATGTAATTAATTTATAAAATTTATTTTATATATGATGATCAAGGTCATATGACCTAATTATTTAAATAAAAGGGCTAGTTGAGCGAAGAGGCCTAATAGGTTGTTTAAGAGGGATAAGAGAGTGTGAAGAAAAAAATAAGGTGATCATCATCAGTAAGTAATAAATATGTGTCCAAAATTTATATGAGGTTACATTTTGTTTACTTGGTACTGATTCACCTAGGGGGTTGGTGCCAACTTGCAATTTGGTGCTTGTTAAAGGTCTAGTTGACTTGGTGCTTGACTAGTGAGGGGTTGGTGCTCCTTGTGGGATTCAAACCTCAGTAAATATTGATTTATTTATTATAGGACTATATTAAAATATTTATTTTATTTATTTTTATCCCCCATGAGGTTTTGACACATATCTATTATGTTCATATATTATATGCTTATGTGGATGCTTGTTTATGCATTGATTGATGTATGTGTTTGAATGAAAACTTCATGAATGATAAGTAAAATTGAGTTATTATTTTAAGGGAACTAATTCAAACCCTCCAATATTATTAGTTTCACTTCCAATAATTGGTATCATATTATTTCCTTTGAATCAATCCTAATATCCTAAAGGAGATCCTAAGAAAGCGAAGATGGCTAGTCAAGTACAAGGTGGTTTCTCTACAAGTAAAAATTTATTGTTCAGTAGATCTAATTATGATTTTTAGAGTGTCAAGATGAGAACATATTTTATGTCTCAATTTCATGATGTTTATCAATCAATTATCGATGGATATACTACACCCTCTATTCCCCTTACAGATGCAACAAGTAAGAAGGGTAGTGAAAATAATTCAAAAACAATGAATGGTATTATTTGTGACCTACCACAAACAAAGATTGTGATGGTGATGAATTATATGTATGATAAATAAATGTGGAACAAGTTAAATACTATCCATAGGGGAAAATCCAAGGTCAATTTGGATAAATTGCAAACCCATAGAAGATAGTTTGAAATCCTAAGGATGAATGAAGATGAGACCATTTTTGCCTACCTATTAAGGGTTGATGAAGTGGTCAACATCATAAGAGGCCCAGGTGAATAATTGAAAGAATATAATTTTTTTCAAAAGGTATTGATATCTATAACTCCTAAGTTTTATTCTAAAGTGTTTATTATTAAATAGATGAAAAATCTATACAAACTAGAGATAGGTGGACTTTATGGAAACCTAACAAACTATGAGATGAGGATAAGTGAAGGAAGACCTGCAAATAAGGAAGTTGCATTCAAGGAAGAAAAATAGTCAAAGTAGAATAAGATACAAAGTGATAAATTCAAAGATAATTATGTTTTTGATATTGATGATGATGAGTTGATAACTATGTTTTTAATAAATTTGAAAACTGGTTCAGGTACATACAAGGGTAAGTTTCCCCTCAAGTGCTTTAATTGTGGAGAAATTTGACACTTTGCTAACAAGTGACCTTATAAGCATAAGACAAAGGATGATGAAGAGCATGATGAATTTAATTATGATGACAATAAGTCTTATAGGTATGATAAGATAAAGAAAATATTTAAGTATGATGACAAGAAGAAGTCTTTCAAGAACAAAAGAAGCTTTTACATCAAGGAAGACTACAACTCATTTGATAAGAGTGAGAGAAGTGACTCTAAGATTGACCATGAAGGTGTTGATCTTGATGTCAATAAATTTATCTTCATGTTTGAGGAAGCAATCTATTCAAATCAATGAGAGTCCATGTGGTTTGGATGCATTGTTGGTGATTTAGATGAATGAGAAGATGAGGTGGACTTTGATGTTGATTTGATGAATGCTTTAGAAGAAATAAATATGATGAAGAAGAATAATAAGGTGATGAGGTTTATTGTAAAATACTATGAGGATAAAATTAGTTTGTTTAATGAAAAAAATTTTAGAGGTAAAAATAATCCAATTCAATTTCCAAATCCTTCCAACACTTAAGAATTCATAACAACCATTCATGAAGCATACAAGATGTTTATAGAAATGAACAATGAAGATAATTCAAAATAACACATACAACATAAGATATATATGGTAATCCCTCTTAGGGAATAAAACCCACTATCAAGTCTATAAACACATGGATTAGTTGTCATATAAGATTATCATAAACATGAGACTAGTTGAATCCTTTTGACCAAACTTTAGTGAAACACCTATTTCACAAGGAGCACCTGCCCCTAAGATGATCAAGTCCTTATAACCACCTTATGGTCAATTAATTTATACCTAGATTTTGAGCACCCTTCTAACACTTATGTAATGAAAATCTCTTGATCACTAATTGCCTACCAATTTGATTGAGATATATTGTATATCACCCCTCTTCACTTCTTCACACAACTGCACACATCTAAAACCACCTTTTGGATCACTCTAGACCTCTTTTATCATCCTCAATATTCAAAATTTAAATATCACTATCCTTGACATCATAAATATGACCTATAAGTCATAAACATAGTCATTAACCTATTTTAATCTACAACCCATCCACTGGGCACACACTCTTTCCTTTGCTCCATAAATCTCACACTCAGGACTCATAAGTCTATTCCACACACCTTAAAACCATTACATTTGGTTTCACCTTTTATAGATTCTTCATGATTATTATGATCATAACTTTCCTTGTCAGCCAAAAAGCATTCCTTCACCCTTAAGGCATCTCACATGGGTCATATTTAATCATAACCCTCTTTCAAATAGGTCTAAGTTACCTTTTAGGTCCTATGAAAACCCATTAACCTATTTGACACTTTTATGATCAAAATAAGAAAAAAAAAACACTTTTAAAATAAATTATTCCATGCCGCACAATCTATAGGTCCTCTTTAAGTGATAACAACCATCACAACACCCTTTTGCTAAAGCTCAATTCCCTCAAACAACATTATGTGCACACAATCACCTTATAATCACATTTTAATAGTGAGTATGGATTTTTAAAACCTCAAAAATACATAAAAACTATATTCATCAAGTCTAAAACACTTTATAATAACTAATTCATCTTGAAACATCAAAATACCATCAAAAACATCTCAATTACCCTTCTTGGGTTAATTACAGAGCATGAAAAAATACACATTCAACTTTATAACTCAATATATTTGACTATACACACTTTCATACCTTAAAATAAATATTTATGGATGCAAATTTAATTCTTATATAACTTTCATTTTTATACCATGGTCAAATTATGCATATATCAAAAGTTATGGCTCAAAAACCACAAACTTGTCTACCCTCACAAATTTGAATATTTGAATTCCAACGATCACTGAGCAACTATTAAACTTTGAACACTATGTAAAAATATCATGTCCTCACATATTATATTAAATAAACATCATTTATATCTTTTTATCTTTAAATATTCTAAATAGTTAAACATTAAACATGTTGACCTCATCTTGTGCACTCTTACCATATTGACCAAATATGCACCATCAATATCTATAGATTAACCTAGTCCTTACCTTATAGTGCTCACCATTAGATCTTGCTCATAACTCCCATGATTATGAAACTTATAACCCTCATATTACTTATGTAAATTTTACGCTTTGACTTTAACTCACACTATTGATCTTCTTATAGTATGAATGCCCATGAACTATTGATCTTCTGTCAGACTAGTGAGCTTGTGACACTTGTCACCTACATGTGCAACCTTTGACATATTTAATTTTATGCACACTTTTATATAAATATATATGATTTAAATTTTAATATTATATCTTATGACAATATTAATTTAGTTTTTGACATGGTTAAACTTGATGATCTCCAACCCATCACAGTCTATTAGAGCAACTTTGAAGCTTTATAACTTGAGTTAGAAAACACTTTAAGAATCCAAATATTCAAGGTACATTATTGGAACCATAGAAAACATATCCATGTAAACCTTTGATAATTATTGACTTTATTTTTACCTAAAATAAATTCATAAACTATTCTCCATGGTGGAACATATTTTAGATGTAAAGGAGTGCCAATAATTCTCCCTATCAAATAAGGTTGTGGATGGAGTCAAGAAAAATATACAAAGTCAAAATGTTATTCAAATGGATATTGAAGAGGTTAAGCCAAAGAGGATATTAAAGCCTAAGAGGATCAAGAAGAAGGTTTAGTCTAGTGAGGACATGGAGATATAGGAATATTTTGAGTTTATGTTATTTGAGTACCCTAGAGAAAAGGTGAATCTATTAGGTTTCTTGGAGGCACTAGTGAGCATAAGCATGAAGGATGCTTGGTCTTAGGGGGAGATTTGTATTCTTTACTTTAGATCCAAATTTTAGTCAATAATTTGTTGGAGGTGTGATTACAAGAGAGGGGTTACAAAGTATATGTATGATGACTTGATTAAACCAAGTCACATTCATAATAATAACTAAATATCTCATGGAGATAATGGGATCCAATCATTATCCAAGGGTAGGTGTGTTTTCTAAGAATATCTCTAGAATTCCTAAATAAATTTGAATTATGGATTGGTTTTCAAGACTAATGTGTTCATTAAGTTAGTTGGTTATGAGCCTGATCTATGTTGAGGTTTTGATTTGGTTTAAAGATTTTATTAAAGGTAGTTAACTATGTAAGATTGTGATTTTCCTATATACATAGTGATATTGGATTTAAATTTATAAGTGTTATTATAAAGGTATTAAGTATAAGAATACAGGGGTAGATTTTTGTATGTTCATATTGTTTATTTTAGTGTTTACAACATTTGAAGATGTATCTAAGTGTATGAAGGCCTATGATTATTTATACATAAGATTAATTGGAGCTTTTTGTGTGTTGAGTTTTTGTCAAAGAGAGATAATTATCTTATTTGGATATAAAAGGTGTGTTGTTACAAGTCTAAATGATCAGATAGTTGATAAGAGATAACCCTTTGTCATTAATGTCAAAGGGGAGAAAGTTCCAATATGGGAGAAAGGTCAATTTAAAGAATATCCAGCTTGGGGAGATGAAAATTACTATATTTATTTGAGTGTTTTATATCAATGAAAAAGTTGGAGATTATTGAGGTATGTTCTCGTGGCATAAATTTTATCATTGATGTGAAGGTCAAGATGGATGTCATTAATGTCAAGGTTAAAGTTGATGTCATGCATGATGAAGTGGAATGGGATAAGGAAGTCTTATGACAAGATATAATTTAAAGGTAACCTATTGTATCTTTTTTGAGAGATAATTTGAAGGCAACCTGGTAATTATTTTAAGGTTGATAACATGTCAAGGTCAATATCAAGATATAATCTAAGCATGCTTTTGAGCACTAGTCTTAAGGATCATTATCATTTCATGAGCATGTGTATGAAGATGGTGGTATAGTATTATGGATACACATAGGTATGAGTGGATTTTTGAGGATTCCAAATTATTCATGTGAAGTTTTGAAACACTTAGGAAAGTTTCAAGTTAAACCTTCAGGGGTAACGTCTTAATCCTAAGCGTGAAACCAGACTAGTCCTAGACCCTACCTAACCTATGAGGAGTCTTGAAGTGTTATCATTGTATTTAAAGAATGAAAATCAGTGGTATAACATGTGAGAAGATGTTTAATACTATGTAACATATGTACAAGGTAGATAATATTTTAGAGGAGATTTCAAGGCCATTTCATGGCTTATTCATTTGCATGAAGAGACTTCGTGAGAAGGCATAAGCTTAGTAGTATGATGAGGAGAATATTCTAAGGCTTGTGAGAAGCATATAATTAGTATGTGATCATGGTATGAGGTTTTATGACATGAGTATGAAGTTTTGAGATATGTGTAATTAGTTTCAAGGTATGTTCAAGGTCTAAGTGTGACTGGTAGTTCAAGTCCTAATGTGTAAAGAGACTTGTTATGGCCTAATTAGGGGTCAAGTTTAGTTTCCAAGGTGATATATCTCATTTTATCTCTTACATAGGTTTTATAGGTTTTTTCAAGTGTGTTGGTGAATTTTAAGGTCCTGAGTTATATAAAAAATCATGAAAAGTGGTTTTGAGGTTTTCTTTGTGCATAGAATGAGGTAATATAGACTTGAGAAGGATTTTTTCATGCTCATTGGAATGTGAAACCTTTACATGGGATACTAAGTATTTAATGGTAGTTGGGTGAAGGTCCTATTTTTATGATCCATGCATTATTTTTTGAAATTAGGTGTAACCTTTTATGAACAATTACTAAGAATAGAAATTGGTTTTTAGTGCCTTAAAACCCTAAAAAATGACCTGATATGGAATATCTTGATAGAAATGGATTATAATGTATTTTATGACCTATTTTCATGATTTTATCATGTAAATTACTCTCCAAATTACCTCTATGTGGCATTTTTCTATCATATGAGTGAGTGGAAGCTATAGAGAATCCCTTGTTTCTTAGATTTTTTATGTAACAGGAAGGGTTGACCAAGACAAACCATGAAATTGGATGGAGATTGAATATTGAGAATTATATATTATGCACATGGTGGTTTTTTCTTTATAAATTTACATACTTAAATATTATAAACCGATCATGGAAGTTAACCTATTACTAAAAAGGCCTAGTGAGAAAAATAGTGAGGAAAATAGGTAAAAGTGGGAATAAGATTAGGGATGTGTTTTCATGGATTAAGGATGTATCCAATTACTTTGGATTATTTTTAAAAACCTATAACACATATTCCTAATTTATATAAGTTTTGAATAAGATTTTCTATGTCATAAAGTTGATCTCAAACTGACTTATCTAACATAGTGAGGTCTGTATACAGTGAAGCCATAAAATTGGTCTTTAAGACCAATATTTATATTTTAAATTATAATATATTTATTTAAATATGTTATAAGTATTATTAAGGATATTATAAACCCATTTTATGTTCATGAAAGTGATTCTACATATGTACTAAGTCTTTATTTTCATGACTATGTTTTGAAGTCTTTGATAGTTCTGAGTAGTCATCTAACAGAAATGAGTATTAGGTGATTTGTCCAAATTTCAAGAGTATAATGTATATGAATTTTTTATATAGGTATAATATTTTAATTTTAATTTATTTTTATTAAATATAAATTCCTATGAAGGTGTGAAAAGATAAAGGTTCTTGACTGGTTTTCGAGGTTTGTTTGTAGTTTTGAGTGAGCATATGGAAGTGGTCAGTTTGAGGTATTTTGACCTATACGGTGAATTATAATTTACATGGTATGACTATGAGTTCATTATATTTTTTAATAATTTATTTATTGATATTTTTATGTTTAAAATTTGAGTGTATTATTTAGATATTCAAAATATACTTTCTAGCAGTGGGAAGACCTAATTGTGAATAGGCCTAATGGTGTGGTTCAAAGAGTAAAATGAGATAATTATTTATAGGGACCTAAATTTATCTTATAATGGGTATAATTTAATATTTTTTAAAGTTTTTCTTCTTTTTATGGAGGTTCAAAATTTTCCAAGGTGGTCAAGATGAAATGTGTGCTTCGAGAAGGCCTAATTGCATTAGGTATCCTTTAGGTCTATTGATGGTTATAGTCATTAAGAGTGATGGCCAACCTATGTAGTGGTTTTTTATCATTTTAAACATGTGTTTTGATATATTCTAAGGTTTATCCATGTATGTATATTTTTATGGACAACCAAGGTATGTGAAAACAAGAGTCAAGTATAAAAAAATATAATAAGATTAATTTGACTAGTTAGAATATTGAGGTGGTGAAAAATGAAATATAAGGTTGTAAAATAGGCAAAGGGATTAAATACAATTATATTTTTGTTTTTAATATTTCATGAAGTTATAAAATTCAATATATAGATGATGATCTAGGCTATATGACCTAATTCTGTAAATAAAAGGGCTAATTAAGCAAAGAGGCCTAATAGGCTGTTTGATAGGGATAGGATAGTGTGAAGAAATAAATAAGGTTATCATCATAATTTGAGTAATAAATATGTGTCCAAAGGTGAATATATGTTATATGTGGCTTATTTGGTGATGAATCACCTAGGGGGTTGGTGTCTCCTTGTAAGTTGGTTCTTTCTAAAGGTCTAGTTGAGTTGGTGCTTGACTAGTGAGGGATTGGTTCTCCTTTTGGGTTTTGTGCCTCAATAAATATTGATTAATTTATTATATAAATATATTAAAATATTTTTTTTATTTGGTTTTATCCCCCATGATGGTTTCCCACATATGTCTTTTATTCATATGTTATATGCTTATATGGATGCTTGTTTATGCATTGATTTATGCGTGTATTTGAATGAATGCTTCATGAATGATAAGTGAAATTGAATGATTATTTTAAGGTAACTGATTCACCTCCATAATATTTTTACTTAAAACATGTAATATCTATTAAATCTAGTTGAAACTCCTCTCAACACTCAATTTTTTTCTCCTACATAATTTCTCATAAAAACAGAGGCTATTCTAGTCATATGTTTTTATAAAACAATTTATGAGAATACCTTTGAAGATTGGGTAGAATAAATATTTATTTATGGATTGAAACACATTAATTAAAATATTAATATCTAATACAATAAAAATTCAAATAAAATCAATATCAAATACCATATCAAGTTCCATCAAGTTGAAATAAACTAGTGTAAAAATGTGTTACATGACCTTGAGAAAATCATATGAATTGATGAAAACATGATTGTCAAACTAGGGATATTTTATAAAAAATAAAATTAAATTTCATTTTTCTAGCTAAAAATTCTCCTACAAAAAATAGTAGTGCTAAAACAAGAAATGTAAAACATGACAAACCAATCCAAATTTAGAGGAGACTTGATACCAGAAGCATGTTCAAGTTTGGTAAAATATCATTGACTTACTCAAGGATGGTGGTTCAAGGATTCATCTAGTAGATGTTATAAAAGACCAATTTTGGAAGCCTATCAAATAATAAATTTTATAATAAGTCACCATTGATTTATTATCCATGATCATAGTCATTTATATCTATTTTTTAAGGAGATGAATGAACAATGTAAAAGGTTATATGAATCCCCATATGCTATAGTATTGGTTGAAAATAAATGGATCATTTGTCACAATAATATGGATATTAAAAAAGGAAATAAAATTGTTTAAGTGGTTAATAAATTAAGGATATACAAAGTGTTTACTAAAAATAAATCCAGACCAACTCCTCCTTTATCCACAGATCCATCCAAGTAGAAAACATCCTAAGAAACATTTTTATCATATTTTACTTTTGTTTTTTTATACAAAAATAAAAAAATTATTTTAAATGACATAATAAGTAATTGTAAAATGAATATGAAAAAACATAGAATATGAAAGGACATAATGTAATATGAAAAATCAACCCATTCCCTCCTATCTCTATAAATATGAGAAATGGATATGATACAAGGGTTTTTTTTATGCTCATTGTAATTTTTATTAAAAGGAAATGAGAAAAAAAATTTAAGTTCACTATTATAATTAGGAACACATAGAAATTAATGAACTTTGTGTCTAGTGATGCATGTTTTTATTATGCCAATACATATCTCTTGACTCTCAAGAAATACTTTATTTGTTATCAAACTAGCATATTACATTTAGAGCTCTTCATTGTCATGCAAGGTTATAAATATGGGGTTGCTCATTCATTCATGACCCTTAGACTTATTTTTATTTTTATTTTTGGTTGAAATTAGTAAAACCTAATAGTTTATTTAACCTATAAATATTGTAAATATGTTTATTTATATTTTTCCTATTTTCAGTAAATAGAACCTCCCCTCCGAATAAATGAAATACATTTTTGTCTCTTTTACTATTTTGAATACAATATTTGTCAAGATACTAGATATATCATGAATAGGTATTTTGGTTAGTTTATTTGCCCAAAGAGATAGGGAATAAATCAATTTTAAATCATTTTAATCCTCTAATTGGGTAGCATACATAAGATTTCTCAATTGAGTTAGGAATTATCATGATGGATATCTAATGCTAGAGGAATGATAAGATACAAAATATTAGTATTTTAATGTTGAGCACATTTATAGTGGGTACATATGGTTCAATGGATATAAAACATAAATGATCGCCAATATATCCTATTATACATGTGCAATCAATGTGAGGGTGGAAGGGTGAAACATGTAACCAAATCATATATCAAATGTTATCAATTATGTTCATGATGTGACTATCCAAGTAATACAACAATAAATTCATAGAAACCATGTACATGCATTCTAAATTTCACATGAACTTACTATGTTTAATAAATGGATTAAAATAATACAAACATGTAAAGTAACTAAATTATAATCTAGATTTAGCATTTTAATTTTATTGATTCAAATTAATTAGGTGATCTATAATGCTTAATAAAGTATTGATTGTCTTGTAAAAATTAAAATGATGTAACTCACTATGATTTTTTTTCCTTATTTGAATCATAAAAATTGAGATATGTGTCCTAATAAGTATAAACATAGTTAATCCTTGATACTCCCTCACTTCCCTAAAGTAAAATTTTGTTAGTAATTGATGCAATTTGTGTGATGAATGATATTATTAATAAATATAAAAGAAGTAGAGGTAAAAATAGATATATGATTCTATAATTCACTTTTTTATTTTAAAAGGATTAATGGATAAGTAAACTTAGCACATAATTTATAGTTACATGATTCTTATACTATTAATAGATAAAGTTCTCTCCATTAGGAATTTATATTATAAGGTTTAGATGAGGTTCCAAATAAGAAGTAATGTGTGATGATTAAGGATTAAAATATTATTTATTCAATAGAGGGAAATGCCAAAAAATAAATTCCCTTAGATCTCAACTTTATTTTATACAACCTCTAAGGTAATCAATAGTGACTAATTAAAAACATGTGAAAATTTAAGCTAGATATAAATAAATCTCATGTATTTTATATAAATCCGTAGTTGGTGATCATTGATCTTAGTTTAAAATACATATTTTTTGAACTATATTATCAGACCACTGTTAAAACCTTTGAGATATTCTTAACTATTGCATTGCCTTACACTTAGATTCTAACCCATTAGATGAATTTTGTATACTACAAATAAAAGAGGTGAGCTCTTATGTTTAATAAGACATGACATGTTGATTAACCCTTATCTTTATCATAAATATGTTTATTGAATCATGATGAAAAAGAATTAAATAATAAAAATTAGACTTATATATTAATGTTTCATAGTTCTAATAACAATACAAATACCTTGATGATCACAAACCTCAAATGATACATGTTGGTTTTGCCTTAAAAAATCAAATATATGCTTTAGACCATGGTTAAGTAGCTGAAAAATCATTTTAAATTTTTAAATTTTATTTCACCCATTAAAAGAAACTATAAATATTTAACTAGATCATAATAGGATGTTTGTCGTACTATTGGACACTATTAGAATAATTTAATCCACTTAGACTTTAATGTGTGAAATATTGGGGCATATATGTGGTTTTATGCATTAGGAATAATAAATTACACTATGAACATTTAGGTTATTATTAATTATCCCATGTGACCATTCTCACCTATAATAATGATTCTAAAATATTTACTCATAAATGAGTCACATTTTTATTAATGGTCATCTGACTTATTCATGGCTTGTGTTTGATAGTCACTAGGTAGACCATGCAAAAATTTAATTTAAGAATACAAGAGATCATGTTCTTTAGGTTGTATCCATTTACCATTTTAAGGTTTCCAAAATCAAAAGGATTCATGGAGAATAAATTTCTTATTTTAATCTAATGTCATTTTTATCTTTTACCTCCTTCATTGTAGCTTCTTAAATTTGAATTATTTCATGTGACTAAATTAATTTGTCTGCATGGAACAAGTATCTAGGATAATTCTACTTGGCACAATCACATCATCATAGTGAAACATAATGATTTCACCATTGTATTTTTATCTTGTAACTTCATGGAGTCCATCGTTTGATACATGTTTCTTTATATAATTTTTTTACTTTTATACCTATGACATTATTTATATTTTTTTAAAGTGAATATATCCTTTTGAGATTATTTCATAGTGGCCCAACTCTTATTATTATATAAATATTAAGCAATGTAATTATTATATGCCTTAGATTTTGGCTTGAAAGTAATCTTATTTTTAATCATGCCTTGTATCAAGCATCCCATGGCCACAAATACAAATCTAAATCACCATACCTAATGGAATTCATTTGGGAAATGGTTGTAGACATGTTGGATTATATATTGCATTTAATTGGTTTAAATCATTATATGGTTAAGGTAACTATCAATGCCAAATTTATTAGGGAAAAAAACTGTGATGTCATTTTTATACTGGTGGTGGAATTATCTAATTCAATACCTTATATCATTGGGGTATAATAAGTATATTATAATTACATGTTACTTCCATCCTAACATTATGCTCATAACCTCTCCTTGAAAAAAAATAGTGATGTATTCTTTGTGAAAGTGTGAACTAGTTGGGTTCTAGAATGAGGTTTAATGTGTTTGAGATCAATATAAGGTTATAATATCATGTGGATATATATACTTTTTTTAATGTAATTAAACTGATGGCTATGTGACATTATAATTATTTGTCGAAAGACACATAAAATGTTGTGTTTTATTTGATGACTATTAGACAAGTAGATGTGGTGAACCCAATATCCCTTTTTATTTGAACATAATTCCAATTTTGATTTTCAAATCTATTATTTTTAAATCCCATAGTTGTGTTATATTATGTGTTTTTGTCTAATATATGATTGGGTTCGCAAGGAGGTTGCATAAATGTTTTACTACATAGTTTTGTGGAAGCCATATGGATATTAAGGGATTAAAAGACTTAATTTGGTGACCACTCTATTTATACATTTAATTTTTTTATGAGGTCAATATGTGAATGGGAATATGTGATCTAGTCGGTGGCCATTCCATTGGATATTTTATTGTGTGACTTGGATGCAAGCCTTTATGGTCCTTTCCAATTAATTTTGACCTATAATAATTTATGTAATAGATTAACATTGTCATTTAAGTGTGGAAATAAAATTAAATAATGTTATATGATAATATAATCTATTACTCTAGGCTAGATGAGTAATTGTATATCTAATTTCCAATTTTTTATAAGTTGTTCTATGTGATTTAAAGAGATATATACACACCCTGATTCCACTTGAGCATTAGGTAGGAGCCAATATGTAGGAAAACTATTGAGTGAGATAGGTAACATTAGAGGCCAACACTTGGGATGTTATAATAAAATTATAGGTTTAACATTATCTATTGAGAAACACGGGTGAGGTTGTCCTTTGTGGGCCCATAACCCATTAGTACCAAGATCATAACATGTCATGTGTTTGATGAGATGAACTAATAATAGATCGGTAATGTACCCATATTAATCTAGTAGGATTAAATATGGAATAATTTGTAATTTTATTATCACATATCAATTCTAATTTGATGTGGTTATTTTTTTGATATTTCATCTTAAATGCTTTACAAAATCATAATTAAGATAAATAAAATAAATATTTTGTGGATGGTTTTACAGTAGCTAAGGAGGATGCTACATTATTACATTATGGACCATATGGGAGCATGAAAATATAAGTACATTTTAAAACAAATTCCACTATTCCAAGTATCTTTCTGATCAAATGATCTTTATTCATTAGTTTGTACTAATGAATAATACAAATTCCATGCGTGTCTAAAATTAAAATTTAATTTCTTAAGTTTCCCCTTTTTTGCATTAAAAACATATAGTTATTTTATAATTATATTTTTAAAAAATTCTACCATATGAAAATTTTGTAAATGAAAATATATTATACCTCTTAGACATTTTATGGAAATGGGTGTGGAAATTATAGGCCAAATTGTTTTATACCATAATTGATTTTTCACATCTAAACTTTATCTCTTATGATTTTTTTATATTTTCACAAATTCCATTATCCTCTTCAATTGTAGGTGTTGAATTCATCACATTTACAATATTATCCTCAACTTCAATATTTGATCTTTTTAGCCCAATTTTTTATTATTTTTATAATAAATTATAAAATAATAACTTAATTTTAAAATGAAAATAATTAGTGATAGATAAAATTGAGTGTTTATTTAATATATTTTTCATATTATAGATAATTCAATAAGTGTTAAAAGATTTATTTGATAACTAATTTATTTTAATTATATACAAATCAAACTATTTATGGTTTTTTTTAATAAATCAATCATATATTTTAATTTTAAATTAAAATTTACTCTTTAAATAATGAAATATGAGAACACATAATTTTACTTGATATGTTAATATAAATCTATTACATATTTAAATATATTATTTTATCATATTTTCATTAAGCTTAATGTGTTGGGGTTGACTAGTTCCTATAAATTAGGTGGCCCAAGTTGCACCTTATGGTATCATTGGTTATGGTGTTGAATCAAAGATATATATTATCCTATATAACCATTAAGATTCATTTCAATGTGAGATAAATTTTACTCACTAAAATATGGTAATATTATTGTAATGAGTTATTCATTTAATAAAATTTTGATTTTTATTCATACAATAGTCACTCATTATAATATGATATGATAAAAATATATTAAGAAGAGAAAATATTTTTAGAAAATATTGATTTTTATTTCATTAAGTGTTAATAATTACAATATTTTGATATCTTATCACTATTTAAATATCATTATCCTTCACATTATATATATTGACCATGGACAAGTAAGTTGTAGATACTACAATTTGGTCTTTGGTACTTAAAAATGACAAGTTTGATGAAAATTTACCACTTATGACTTGAGAACTAAAAAGAGGTATTAATATGTGATTATCTCATAGTTTCATGATATATTATGAGTTGAACCTTTATTTATATTGTCACACACCTATAAGAACCTTACTATCTATATCAAACTTGCTAAATATCCTACAAAGACATCTCTAGACTTTTAGGTTGGGCAGATTTGGTGAGTATCACAAGTTGATACCAACTTGATTTGTTCCATACCAAATTGATTCTAATAATATATATTTTATAAAATCAAACCTATCCCTAGGGTTAGCCAATTTTCCTAGTGTGTTAATTTTATGATAAATTACCCAACAGTGCTCACATATAAAAAATTTCAAGGTCTCATTCAAAACAAACTTAGAACTTATGTGAAACACATAAAATCACTATTGCACATTGAGAAAATATACTATATTATTAAAAAAATTCAAACCTATCACTTAGAGTAGTCATATGCCAAGTCTAAACCACACTAAAATCAATTCAAATCAATCATTATCAGATATAAAATATGAATCATTAGTTACCTACATATAGTTAAGGAACATATTTTCAAATCATAATAGGTGAGATAAATATTTATGGATCAATTTCCATCCTTATTTTATTAGATACGTAGGTAGTAATAAATTATCAAATAAGGGTGATTTGGGTCAGCTCAACCCATTACACTTTTGTAGTTTTTTTATGGTTATATCCCTCAAAATCACACCTAGGGTTTTAATGCAAAGGAGACTAATTCATAGATCTATGCATATCATCGAGGTTTAGGATCATAAAATAAAGAAAGTAGATACATGTATAAGCGATTGTATAATCATTATTAAATATTTCTACACATGGTAGTATGAACTAGTGTAAGTCAATATATACCAATGATATTGACCTGATCTTATAGAACTGGCCCTACATAGACAAAGAATCAGTTTCAAAACCAAATGAACCACATGTATACTTTATCCTAATTTAAACTTCCAAAATATAGTCATAGTCAGATAGTCATCTTAAAATCTAACTATTCATGCATTTTTTACTTACCATATTTAGAATATACCACTTGTTAAATTATGAGAATCAATATAAATTTTTTACCTTTAGATATAAGCTTGAATGCCATATATTAATATGGCATTTACATTATAAATTTTCTATCCTAATTAGTAATTGATCTTGATCCAAATTAGGGTAGAATATATTAATGAACCCATATGTATTATAGAATTTGTGATTAATATTGTTTTAATCTAATCAAATAAAAAAGTTAGTAGAGTAAATGGATCATTAAATTAACATTAAAACATTCATTTTACTTTTAAAAAAATTATGTTTAACAACTAGGGTTTGACAAAAATATGAAAATGAGATGATCAAATTATATGTTTGGTGTACACAAAGTTGTGTACCAATGTATTTGACCTTTATTTTGGTTGTGTCACTATTTTATTTTATTTTTTGACTTTCATGTTTTCTTGGGATAAGAGTATGGGATTTAGATAGGAGATTAGTACATTATTGTCTAGATGGGGTGTTATTTTCTAGGCTCCTCCTTTGAAAAAAGTGTAAGATAATATTCTATGCATATTTTCTTGTAGATACACTTAAGTCTCACATAGACTTGAGATCACATGATTAGACCTATGTTATCATATTTTATTATTTAAAATCATATTTAAATAATACACACAAAACAAATGGATATCAAAAAAAAATGGGAATAAAAAATGGGAAGTGGGAATGGACAAGCTGACTGAGAACAATATTAAATTGAGTTATACCTAAATATCCCCAAATAAGTAATCAAGGTGATGTATTTATCCCTCTAAGGTGTGTGTATGAATTGATCATATGTAATTTAGATCTAAAATCATCTTCACCTAAGCCCTCATTTTTGTCAAAACATGTGATTTAGATGTGATGTGTCTAAACTTTAGATAAATTCAAAGATTTGAGCTTGTTGTAATGTGATTTTATTTATTATTTAAGCACCAAATTGATAAGTGCTAGGTGTAAAATTCCTTAGGGAACCCTTTAAATATAAGACTCCCAATTTTGAATTTTAAAAACCCATTTGTATGCCAACAAACTCAAACAAGGGTAAATTGTTGTCAAAAGAGACCCAAAAGAATCTTACATAGAAAAGAGTCATGAAGCATGTAGTTGACAAGAGTCATGATTTTGGACAAGAGAATAGTGAAAATGTATCTTGATATAGCATTCTTGTATGGAGATAATAAAATAGTGGAATGAGAGTAAATAGAGATCAAGGATCCATATGACTAAAATGAATCCTTACATATAATACTAAAGCTTTAGCAAAACACTAAAAATTAAATGTGAAAGAGTCATATAAAAGGAACTAGACTATGAAAAGACATGGAAATGGGATTTTAATTCAACATAAAGAGATTCTAAGTAAAAAAACATGAAAAAAACAATTAATTCTATTTTATTTACCAGTTTTAGATGATGCATTTAACCCCCTTTTATTCTAGTAATGTAATATAATGAAAATACTAAAGCAAAAGGAAGAAAATCATACATGTGTTTACCTATCTAGCATGCTCTTAATTGTAAGTTGAGATGCCATGGATTCAATTTTATCAACCCATGTTGAGAGAAGATGGGATATAATATTATACTCTTATTTTATATATATTTGAACAATAATTAAAATGATGCATGTGAAGATGAACTCATAATGTAGAGTTATTGTACATGATATGAATAAGTAATTATGTTATAAGGAACATAACTATGGTTGTTCCCATTATATTCTAGGTATAAATGTGATTATAATTCAAACCTTTATTTAAATTCAACTCCACACAAATAAAATATATCTGGTGTTGGTGATTTGTTACTAAAATCAACTACTATAGACAACTACATGATTTATTCAAGTGTAAAACTAGTGCAAAACTAGTGTAATTATAGCTATGAGATAAGTTTGTTGTAAAAAACATAGATAATGGTTTAATTTGTCATATTTTATGTAAAATATGGTGCAACACTTATTATATTAGAACATATGCCATGGAACATGCCTCTAATCTTATAACTAAGCAAAATAAGTCATATTTTGAGTCATAATCTAAATTATGATTAATAATGTTGTGTTCATGTGGAAACATATTATGTTCATGCCCCCATTATTATTACCTATGTAAAAACTAATCCTAACTACAAAAACTATGCGATCATATTCCCTATACATACCCTATTTCTATTGGCCATTTGTAAAAATTGTGCAAAATATTTGTGTAAAAGCTAATAGAATACTATAGTAAACTATAAGCACCTTATCAAAATGAAGTCATTGTTCTATGTGAATTTTTTAAAATAATGATTTAGTCTATGCTATAGTCCAAACGGATCAAACCTATATTGGTTAGAAAATATGAGTCCAAAATTGGAGTAAACTTAGTATATAATAAGTAACTGTGTCAAAATTTTTGAATTAGTGTGTCATATTGTGTAACAATTGTGATTAGTCTATGTAAATCCTACAAAAAGTTTCAATGTATCGAGTAAGTTATATAGGCTTAATTACTCTAAGTCATAATTGGGAGTGTTTTGGGTAATATTAAACAACATCTAAAGCTTAATTTGGTGTATAGTAAGTGTGTACTAAGTTAACTATCCTCATGTACCTAAGTTTTTATATATAATGCTTATGCATGCCCCCTTTTGGTGAGAGGGATCAAATTGGTTTAAGGAGTAATGAACCCAAATAATATCAAGATAAAAATATACCAATAGGTAAAGCTTATAAAATAATAACATGCATTGATTCATATTGAATGCTTCAAATAATTAAAAACCATGCATAAATAAGCCTCAACTCAAAATTGGAGTTGACATGTGAAAATTTAGAACTCTAAAAATAATAAAACTCAACCTACTATTTTTAACAGCTTTTGTTTTTAATAAGTTTTGCATGCAAGCATGCACAACATTAAAACTATCCAAAAATAAACTAAACACTAAAATTAACCTATCGAATGAACATTAATTGAAGTCCATGTCTGGTAATGAAAATATAAAAAAATTAAATTTAGAAAAATATTGAAAATAATATTAAACTACAATTTTAGACCTTAAGATGGTCATATATGGCCTCCATAAAATACTAGAAACATCCATAAATAGATAGGTCAGGTTATGGACGTACCTAAATTTTTGTGATTATTATTTCAATGTGAATATGGACTCAAATAGAGATATGGATCAAAATTTATGTCATCCATATGTTTAGCCTCTTTTTTTGCATCACTCTCCTCTAGTTGAAAACAACTCAGTGCTTGTGAGTTGATCTAATTGTAATTCTATTATTTTTTCTTATAAATATCCTCAGATCTCATTTTATAATCCAAGTTTTGTCTTCCTTATGTAATCCTTTCCATTATACCAAATACCTATCATAACTTCCTTACCTTATGTTTACTATCTTCTTATCCATAACATGCACTATCTTTTCTTTCTTCTTTGGTACCTGTTGCAAGCAATCTACTTCTTCATATTCTTCACCTTCACCAAATTTTTCATGAAAATCATATAAATATAAAACATCAAATACTAAATATATATCAAAATTATGTGGTAAACTCACCTCATGCATTGTCATTGATTTTCTTCATAATTATGCATGGTATAATTTTATTGTACTTTAACTTGTTATATGTGCCTTTCATAAATATCTCTTTTCTCATTAAAACCATCACTAAATCTCCTTTAAATATATTTTACCTTATTCTAAAATCTATTGTTGATTTATAATTTTCATTACTTTCTTGCAACTTTCTTCTTACTTCTTGTAACTTTTATATGTGTTTTGCAAATACTTTTGCATCATCAATAACTTGTTCTACAATTGGTAATTGTACTAAGTCCAAAAAACTCATAGGATTTCTCCCATAATTAAATTTAAATGATAATTTTCCTATTAATCTATTCACTAAATTATTATATGAAAAGTTAGCTTGCAGTAAAGCCAAGGCCCATTACTTGGACTTCTCTCCAACTATGCATCTCAATAAATTTTCCAAGCTTCTATTTAAAAATTTTATCTATCCATCTATTTAGGGTTGGTATGCACTATTGAATTGTATCTTAGTCACCATATTCTTACATAAATTCCAAAATTGATTTATAAATTTGGTGTCCCTATCTAATGTAATGGTTTTTGGAACAACATGCAATCTGACATTATCCTTAAAAAATATCTCTACAACTCTAGTGACATCATTAGTTTTATTACATGAAATAAAATGAACCATCTTAGAAAAAATTTATACAAAAAAAAAAATTGAATCATTACCTATCTATGTGTTTGATAATTCCAACACAATATACATACTCAAATTTATCCATGGTCTTATTGGAATTGGTAATAACATATAAAACTCTATATTTTATGCATGTCCTTTTGCTACCTGACATATCCTACACCTTGAAACATATCTCATCATATTTTTCTTCATCTTTGGCTAAAAATACTTCTCTTCCACTAATGTTATTATCTTTGTATTACCAAAATATACATCCAAACCACCATTGTGTAATTCTCTTATAATATTCTCTTAGAGACCCAATTATAATGCATATACGTTTCTCTTTTAAGAGATAATAATCCTCCATAATATACTCATCATAAACATTACTTGTATCACCTATCAATGGATTCTTGTATTTTTCAAAATATGGATCAATATCATATACTTATTTTATAAATTCAAATCCAATTACTTCACTCACCATAGTAGTTATCAACCCCACTCACCTAATCAAAGCATCAACTACCTGATTCTATTTTCTTAGTTTGTGTTTCAACAAAAAAGTATAACCCTACAATAAAAACACCCACTTTGCATGCCTACTATTTTACTTCATTTTAGTGTTCACATACTTCAAAGCCTTATGATTAGTAAATAGAATAAAATATTTAGGCACCACGTAATTCCTCCAATGTCTTAATGCTTGTATAATGGACTAAAATTTGACATCATACAAAGAATAATTTATTCTTACCTCATTCAATTTATCATTGAAATATGCTAATGGCTTCACTTCTTGAATGAACACAACACCAATTCTCATAAACGAATCATCACAATCAACCTCAAACACTTTGTTAAAATATGGTAATGATAAAATAGGCTTTTCTGTAATTTTATTCTTCATAAACTCAAATATTTTTGTTTCTACCCTTGTCCATGCAACTTCTTTTCCTCTCATATATTTTTTTATTAGTGAAACAAGACTACAAAAATTCTTAATGATTTTTTGTTAAAAGTTACTAAACCATGGAAATTTATTACCTTTATGATGCTCTTTGGGATAATCCACTCAACTATTGCCTTTAAATTTTATTTATCCATTCTTATACCATATGTTGAAACTAAAAATTCCAAAAATACCAAAGTATTCTTCATAAACTTGCACTTTTTTAAATTCTCATAGAGATTTTATTTTCTTAAAAATTCTAATACCATTCTCAAATGTTGTAAGTGATCTTATTTAGTCTTACTAAATATTAAAATATAA
Source organism: Torreya grandis (assembly GCA_037957365.1). Taxonomy (NCBI): domain Eukaryota; kingdom Viridiplantae; phylum Streptophyta; class Pinopsida; order Cupressales; family Taxaceae; genus Torreya; species Torreya grandis. The sequence goes on along the minus strand of JARHVA010008494.1, from coordinate 261,981 downwards.
TCAAAATAAACCACTAAAAACTTACAATTATATTCTCATAACACTATGTTCATCACCCTTATAAATGTGTTTGGTGTATTAGATAATCTGAATGGCATCACCATCCACTCATATAAACCATCTCTAGTCTTGAATTTTTTTTTCCATTCATCTCCTTCATGAATCTAAATCTAATAGTATCTAATCCTTAGATCAATCTTGGTAAATATTTTTATCCTCCAAGAACTCCATCATATCATCTAAATAACCTCCTCCACACACATCCTATACCCTCCATATTTATTTGGATCTATCAACATTGGTGTTACACATGGACTCATTATCTCCCTTACTACACCCTTCCTCACCAATTCAATAACCTATTTATTGAATTTTAAATGTTCAATTAGACTCATCCTATAATCCACTTGATTGGGTAGATATGATCCTAGAATCAAATCAATGAGATTTTGAATATCTCTCTTTGGTGGTAAACCATCTGGTAACTCATTAGGTATAACATTGACATATTTTTTTAACATTATTATTTCTTTTTTTAGTACTTTCACCACTTATGTGTCTTCTTTATTCACTACTAATGCATAATATAAACATATCATCTCCATATATTTGATACATTTTTTTTATATTCAACATGGTTTTAACCTACCCTTATTATTTAAGAGGTAATTAAACTATCTTCATGCCACATTTCCAAAAACTATATGTGTTCTTCAATCCATCATGAATTAATTTTCTATCAAACTATCATGGCCTTTCTAATAACACATGACATGCATCCATTGGTATAACATCACACCATATTTCATCATTGTGATTTTTACCTTTAGAAAACTTGATTAATCACTTTTATTTGATATAACTTCACTCCCTTTCTTAAGCCATGAAATTTGATAAGGGTATGATTCTTTTCACACTACAAACCTAGTTTCTCAATCATGTCCATAGAAACCATATTTTCACAACTACCACCATCCATAATCACTTTGCATATCTTACTTCCTAAATTACACCTTATTCAAAAGATAATTATTCACATCCATGCATCAACACCTTATTTATTTTTCACTTGTTCTTTCCTTGGAGTAATCATTGTTTCTCTCATCATGAGACTTTCTCCAATGTCTACTACTACAACTTTAGTATATTTCTCTTCTATTTTAGCTTTAACTAAATTCACTCTTGGGATATCCATGTGCCTCCTTTATTTATCTTGGTAGTGTAGGAAGTCAAATTTTCTATGGCCTTCTTCTCCACATCTATAAAAAACATAAGACCTACGTTGGTTTAGAAACCATCCTCTATCACCACCATAGCTCCATCCTCTCTAAAATCTCATTCCTCTTTTCTCATATTGAAAGCCTTATCTATTATCTTCTTGTCTTTTTACACCAAATGATGATTCTACTCTATTAGTATTAAACCCACATATAGTTTTATTGAATCCATATCATACCCTTATTAGAGGGTATTTTTCTCTTTTTGGCCAAATAGATGTTGTTTTGAAATTATATTTATTTTATTTTTATTTTGCCTTCAAAATTATTTAATAAGCTTCCTCCATACATAGTATTATATGCATGCTTAATTCATATTTAATATAAAAATTCAAACCATTTACATACCTTATATCCATCTATTCTTCTATTTCATCATGCTCCACTCATATGCAAAACTTGTAAAATGCATATGTATGCTATTATATACGATGATCCTTCTACCTCAAATTTTGGAATATTTTATATAGAGTTTGTGCATAATCCATAGGAATAAATTTCTCCCTTATCTTCTTCTCCATAATTTTCAATAAGATTATCTTCTCTTTTTACCTTTTTTGGGGTTTCTCTTTGTAGTTTATACCACTAAATAATTTCTTGACCCTTCAATTTTGTGCCTGCAAACTTCACCTTCTTGTCTTCTCTCATAGTTCTCCATTTGAAAAACTTCTCCATATTGTTCATACAATATATTAGTCCTCTAGTTTTAATATTTCTCCATAATCTTGGACATCAACCTTTATTCCTTTATTACTTCCTTTTAAATCTCTAACCATCATCTCTTCCATAGATGGAAGCCATTCTTATTGATCCTCCTCTTGAAAATTTTCCTCTTCATAACCTATGTCATCCTTGACATTATCTTCTTCTCTCCTTTGTCTTTACAATGATCTAAATTAATTATTCTACTTGCCTCTACATCTCTTGTATAGTCTAGTTCAGCTGAGTGATTCCTCATCATCCTCTCCCCATCTCTTACACCTCCAACATTCAAACTTGCTCTCATACCAAATAATAAACCCGAATACTATCTAGACAAGAAAATACCAATATGAAAAGTTTATAAAATAATAACCTATATTGATTCATATTAAATTCTTCAGATAATTACAAAACATGCATAAATAAGCCTCAACTTAAAATTAAAGTTGACATGCAAAAATTCAAAACTTTAAAAATAATAAAACTTGACCTAATATTTTTAGTAACTGTTATTTTAAGTAAATTTTTCTTGTAAGTGCACACAACTCTTAAAATCTCAAAAAATAAACTAAACACTAATATTAACCTATCAAATGAATATCAACTAAATTTCAAGTTTGATTACAAAAATATATTATTGGAAATTGAAAAAAAATTGGATTCATTTTGTGAATTGAAAGTGGTAAACTAAAACTCTAAATTAAAAACATGCCTTAAAAGAGATAAATTTTGTGTAGCCAATTCAAGGAGGTAGAAACCCTAATTCAGGATGGGGAGGAGGTTGGATTGGTAAGTAAATAAAACATCTCTTTGTATTTATTTTATATTTAGATTAGTTTTGTGTTACTTCATTGACTATAAAGGGTTTGTTTGATTTTTCCACAACCATGTCCTAGTTTGGGAGGTTCTATCTAGGTATGCCATGTTATTATCTAGGTGGTAGTGATATTTTATTTTATGGGGAAACCTTATCCAATTATTATTCTAGATAAAAAAAATTGTTGCTTATGGATTGAGGGGATATATATACTATACATTATTTGATTTCTATTGTTTTATCTTGGTATTTTTTATGCATGAGGATATGCATTACATGGAGTCCCAAAGAGGTCAAATGATGGATATTTTCCATGGGTTCAATTTTTATGATGAGGATATGCCCATTCTTGAGAGGGATAGAATTGGCTATGTGGATTATCTAGATTTTAATCTAAATTATGTACACATGATATCTATAGTAGTTGAGAAATGGGATATAAACACCTACACGTTTCAGTTTCCTATAGGTGAGAAGATAGTCACACTAGAGGATATCTCTATGATGCATCAATTTCCTCTTATTGGTACTAGGGTGGTATTATAAGATGTTATATAGTAAAAACTCATAGATAAAGACCACATATATCTAATACGTATACATTGTGGATGACATGAGTGCAATGATTCTCATGTTGTATTATATTTAATTTATTTTTAATGTTGCACATGTGTGGAAGTTCCTTTATGTTTTGTTTGCTTCATTAATAGTAGTGTATGTCAGTGGTGTTTCCATATCATATAGGATTCACACCATTATATAGTATATATAAGATTATGATATAATTTATGCCTAGGTTCAAACCATTCTTTCACATTTGTACAAAGATATCTATAGATTCACACATGAAGATTTCAGTGATGGCATTAGTTTGGCCACTTTATTACACAATTGTTCCTATGAACATATAATAGTTACTAAAATAGTGGGGATACCACACACTGATTGGTCACATCCATAGGTGTCTACTTTAAGATGGACTAGTACATGGTAGGTATGATATCAGAGTATGTAGACATATATTTGATGAGTTAATTATTGAGTCCTATTGTGATAAACATGCCCCATTATCAAAAATTAAATATGGACCCATTTTATCCTAAATAATTTTATATTTGGTCCCATTAGGACATGAAATGATGTTAGACCTCAAACTTACCAAATCCTAAATTATATTATTCTATTTTTATTTTATGAACTTTAGCTTAAAATCAAGAAAATGATTAATGGAAAGGGCACATTTTGTTATTTGACTAACTAAACTTATCAATTTTATTATCAAAGTTTTTGTATTTGATTTATAGCTCATATTTAATTTACAACTAAGCTATGAATTGACAAGGGTCTCTTTTTCATCAAAACTTCATAGATTTTCAATGTTTATTCAAGTTGCAAAATACAAGAAACCAAATGAATTCATGATATCATTTTATGTGTCTCCATCCCAATTCATCACAAGTTTTTATTTAAATGGCTAAGTCAAAAAAATAAGTGATAGAGTGATTGAGTGAGATTCAACCACATATCTTCATCTAGCCTTATCATAGTTCTTCACTCTAATTCATAAACTAATATAATTTTGACCATATAAATGAATGAGATTTCTCCACATTTCATCATATAAATTTGTTGTAGACTTTAATGCAAAGGAAAATTAATAAGACATGTGACTATCTAACTGAGTGAGATCACACCACATGCCATCATCTCATTATAGAGGATACTAGAACAAAAATAATATAATATAAATATTTACACCAAGTGATTTAGTATCAAACTATGATGTGTCATCCTTTACATAGTCAGATGTCACTCATATATTACTCCATGTATACATTCGGCCATCATTTTTCATTACCTCATTACTACATGAACTAACAAAATTCAAAGACTGATTGAAATTCATATTAAAGAAAGGAGAAAAAGTTCCACCATGTGTCCTTTGAGAATAATTAGTTCAAAATTGAAACACATACGTATGGTGATTAATGGATCTAATGAAAAATGTAAAATTAGATGAACACATTACAACTTGAAAAGATGACTAAGAAATCAAAATAAATGGTAGATTTCCACATGTCAAAAAATGTAACATGAAAGCATATGACATAAAATTAAATTCAAATTTGAAATATAGTTGATAATTATTGATATTCTACAATTAGTTCTCATGAATGGAGGATTCGAGTAATGAATTCACTAATTCTCACTAGAATATATTCTATGCTCCCAAATCAAATTAAATTACAATGTTTAATCTATTAGCTTTGAAATTACTATACATAGCTCTACAATCACTAAAATCCCTTATTTTTAATAAAATAAGAGAGCTTAGTAATAACTATAATGGAGATCGATAATAAAGAATTATCTCCCTCATTGTTATGTTTTGGGACAAAGTAATATTTCAAGGATACAAAGTTCAACCTAATTTATCTTTGTAATTCCTTCCATTATTATTTGAATATTTATGTAGAGGTTGAATTTATTTGGTAATGCAAGGAAAATACAATTTTCCTCTAAAAAAATGTAATATAGTGATGATGTGTTGTCTATCAAATCCATTTGACTCCATAAATTAAAGGCTAAGTGTGAGGTATTTCCTCATGTAGACCTAGTATTAATGTATTTACATCTTGTGCATGCACTAAGGACATCTTTCACAATAAACATAATACAAAACTAGTAACTTATGTAGCTATTATATAATTTGAGAAGTATTACCAACTAATCAAACCAAAATTTACCTACAATTAACAAAAATTCAATGAGTGGTTCAAGGAAAATAATATCAAGGAAATTTTTAAAAGATGGGCTAAAAATTACAAAATATTTTACATGAGTAAAAATATCCAAATTTCCCAATTTAGGCCTGGTGTTAGAATTGTTAGGGCATTTTTAAATAAGGTACATGGATTCCATCTATGACTTATGTGGATAAAGTATGGGTTCTCTTATGATCCATGATTTTAGATGAAAATGGTATCCTTGCATTAGTTTCATTCATAAATTACAACCTTAAATCCCAAATAATCACACATAATATACATGAATGCAACTTATATATGATTTCATATGTTATTTGTGGTAGTTTGAGTTCCATTGGTACCTCTCCCTAGGAACATAGACAATAGAAAATGATATATAATAATTTTTATTTGGATCACATTCTTAAACTTTGAGATAACTTGGAAAATATAATAAACAAATTTTATCCAATGGTATACAAGGCAATCAATGAAAAACCAATGTAAATATTTTATGTATAAATAAATATATCACTTAAATCACCAGGGGACTATTGGTTATATCTTGATCACATAGTTATCATAATTGAGGGTACATTGGTGGCACCATTATATTTAGTCATGCTAGTTCTAAATAAGATATTTGAACATGAAAATTCTTACAATTTTTCAATGGTGTTGTTAAAAACCTTAGAAGGGATAAACTATAAAAATATTCACAAGATACCTATTAGTATTAGAAGAAAACACTTATAACATTTAGTTAATATCTCTAGTCTTAAAGGTTTATTTCCATTTCATATTTGTAAAGTTCATATTCTGGGGCCATAGAGGGGTGATACTACAACACATAAACAATATTGATGGCATATATAAGAGTAATTATGGACACAAAAAATATAGGAATGATTTTATTTTTGTAAATGTTAAAGTTGATTATCAAGTATACTAAAAAATGAGAGGTATAGGGATGTTAATGAGAATTACTCAATTGATCCAATATGATCCTTCTATTACTAACGATGATACAAACAAAATATAACAAGAAGATAAGGGACAAGCCCCAAAGTAGATAGAACAACCTAAAAAATAAGAAGAGCCAAAGGATGATACTAATGGTGAGTTGAAATTAAGGGTCCTTAAGAACCTCCCAAAGTCAAAATATGTAGATCAGTAGGCTCCTCTATAAACATAGGAGCACCCTTAGTTCCAAAGGTCATTTTTACATTCACTCCAATAATTGCCACAAGATCAACAACTATATCACCATTTGTCACTCATTCACCTACTCCTCCTATATTAAACATTTTAGTTAGTCCTACTATGATAACCTAAAGATAAAATACTCTACCTACCATGCAGGTTACATAAGTAAAAGATAGTCCACCCAAATAATCAGGTGCATCAATTAAGATCAATAAATAAGACATATAAAATGAATAAATATAATAATATATATCAAAAGATAAACTAGGTTTGTCTTCCAAAAAAGGAAATATAGAGGAAATCTAATAATATGACCTAAAGAAAGAGGCTAAATATAATGTTTTTCAAAAATTTGATACACATGTAACCTTTAGGACTAAAATTCCTAGTTTTCATCATTTTCAAGATTAATAGAAAATAGTAACTATAAAATAAGACCATGATCACTAATTTGTATGAAGCTTCAGACCAACAAGGCACATTAGTTGACACTATAATAATTCCATCAATTGCCTCATTTTTTACTTGTGTGGTTACTTCAATAGTTATTAAACAAGACTCAATATAGGTCACTACTTCCCTTGTTTCTATTTTTTTCCAAAAAAAATATATTTCCACTCCCATTTATGTAACTTCATTGTATTTTGGTATTATTTAGATTGCTAATGTTTCTAATATTTAAATCACAAAAAAATTGGATTATTTGGTCAGTAGTACTGCCTCTAACACTATGACTGTCACCCATAGATTAGTTATACCATTATTACAAAGTCTAACAGAGGTTACTATTGCACAACCTTTTTTTTATACAACTAGCATAGATAACACATTGTTAAGTTTACATTTTCAATATTTACTATCTATTGATGGGGGTCTTATGCACACTAAGGAACCTTATGAGGTAGTCTCTAAATTTTGAGGATCAATGAGGAAAGATTAATTCCAAGGCATGAGTTGCAGGGTATTGGTGTTATCACTTGAAATTACACACCTTAAGGAGATGACAAGTGTCTCCTCATTCAATTGGCACAATGGAACCACCTTAGTCTTATGGGTGACCAAAATTTGTGGTGGATCTCTAAATTAGGGCTAGTTCCCTTGATGTAACACCATAAATCAAACCTAATACTAAATTTTGGATGGTGAAACAAGATAAGGATAACTATAAAAATCTAATTTAAGGGAGGTGATACACCAAACATATGGTCTACTCACATGACCTACAATTCACTTAAAACCCAAAGAGAATCCAAAACATACACTTCATCCAATTTAACACTCCTCTTCTACATCAATGTGTCAAGAATGGGGTCTTGAAGAGAGCTTAGGCTAGGACAACTTAGATAATAGGTCTTCTAGAAACAATAATGAATGATCTATTCACTATACCTACAATCTCCATTAGAAACTTCTTTCTGACCTATAAAAAAGAGCTTTCAATTCACACAAGGCACTGGGAAGAGTAACATGTGAAGGTAAGAAAAATACACTTGCACAAGAAAAACAACCAAAAAATTTACTTAGTGAAATATTGAATGAGGTAAAATGAAATTCTTCATTAATTTAAGGGAAAAAATTGGTAGGGCTTCACCATACCTAGGTGGAGAGATCCATACAACAACCAAAAAGGCCAAAATTTATAGCCACTGTGAGAGGAGAGAGAGAGAAGGTGAAGCTCAAGACTCACTAAAACACTTGTCATGTGAACAGAAGGAATTATAATAGTCAGATAATTAGGCATGAGATAATATTACAAGGAAAATATGGACAAGTGTCTCCCAAGTTATCAAACTTCTCCATATGTGGCATAGATTCTCTCTTGTTTGCACATGAAACTACCCTCATGATTTTACATCAAAAAACTGACTCATCACTAAGTAAGGTTAGTTCTGATGATTTATCTAAAGGGGAGGGGTTACTAAAAATCTTCCACATGCATTTGATTAGTCCCTAATCATTCCTATTCCTCTATCCATGAGCAATCATCCTCAAATAGTTATAAGTAACTCTTTCTCATGCACCTCTCACACTTGACATTAAAAATCCTTCCCATTATACAATATAATCCATGTAAAAGGATGGATGACACCTTTCAAGAGTGTCTAAGTCATCATATTCATGAATTAAGCCTTAAAAGGCTTCCCAATTTGATTTTCACCATTTTCATTAAGTGTTCACTACTTGTTCACTATGATCGACTGAGATGAAGGAGATGATACGCACACTTGTGAGATTAGATATATAAATATATGGACATGAGAACTTATAATAATTACTAATCTCTCTCCAAAATATGGTTGCATCTTTTGAAAAAATTTCATGCCTTTAAAACACACAAATTTATCAAAACAAGTTATGTTGTACCTCTTCCATATAGGTTTATTACATATAAATAACATTGGGAGGGGCCTTGGAGAGTCTTTTGTCACCTATAATTGGTGTCATGTTCTTTTCACAACATTTGGATACTCCATTCTCAATATCTCCTCCATCATGTCTAAGAGAGGGTTTTATTTGGGTTTCTAGTCATTTAGACTCTTAGCCTTCATTCATAAAGGATACATATTGTAGTTCTAAAATAATACCACTATTTTTTTCTTATGTACCTTATTCAACCTTATTTAACATGTTAACATCTCATGGAAAGTCTCATGAAATTTTTGAGCATTCAAACTAGCCATTCGTGTCCTTATTCATGCATTTTATAGGGTTTAGGTGCCTTCTAGCCAAGAAAATGGATTTTGATGGAAAAATATACAACATAATGGCTGAAACACCTCTGTATATACTCTAATAATGTGATCTAATAGGTCTCCATGTTTTCTTTATTCTAATGTCTAGAAGGCTTCTCACTTGAAAACTAGGCTTTGTCTTCCATTCTAGGTTTGCCTGCAACCGAGGCTCAACCTGACCCCATAATGGATTCCCCTACCTTATAATGGTTTAAAAACATCCATTATGTTTCTCCAAACATGTATCAATCAATTTGGAAACTTTTTCAATCTTGTAAATGAATATGATTCCCCATTTGGCTATTAGACCTTAACTCTACCCATTGGGTTTGACTGAAACTCTTGTAGCTTAGAGTACCATACCTAGTTCCAATAATTTTATGTTGGTTTCCTAAAATTTCCTAGGTGGGTCACAACTCCACAAACATTCTTAAATCTCTCCTTGACTTCTAGCCCATGTTTCTACCTCCCCTATCAAGAAAGCAGGGTCTGTGTAAGGGGAAAAGTGTTCTGCCTTTGAGATAAAATAGGGCCATGTTGTCTTATTAGATCATAAAATTTAGATATTTGAGGGTATTTTCCAACTCTCAACAATTATATATATAAAATTTGAGCACCTAACTCCAATCACATGACCTCTTACTTTTTCAAAAACTAAGATTGATTTTTTTAAGGTAGACTGTATGGAGTTTTTAGCAAGTTTACTGAGTTTTGATTGATTGGGGACACTTGAATTTACATATGATCATGTAAATGACCTATTAACCCTTTATAATCATGTTTTATTTTCTTGAAAATCCATTCTAACCTTTTTGTCTCCCCAAATACCTTAATTGTTCTTGAAATCACAAGACTAGGCCTACTCCAGTAGACTAGGACAACCTTGCTTGATGACTCTTGTAGGTGTTTGTGACCTTGTTTTGACTTGGAATAATGTATATGTATCATTCATTCCCTTTAAAACCTTTAATTCATGGAAAATATTCACAATTTCAATCTGAATGACCACTAAAACCTCACTTAAGACCTCTCTCATCTAATTGTTGTCTCAATCCATTCCTTGATAGTTATAGGTGTTAATTTACCTCATCTACTTGTACATGATGTCAAAATTTTATTTTAAACCTCCCTAAGGTTAAAAAACATTTGTATCATCTTTAAAACACTTATATTCCTTATTTAAAACCAAACTATGCTTTTCATGCGTTGAGACACTTCCCTAGTGACCCCTATTGTAGGTGCTTATTAAGGTCACATGTACAGATCAAGGGTGAGTGTGAATAAGCCATGAAGGTCATCACCTATTCCTTGAAACATTTTAATAATATTTTCATCATTTAAAAACACAAAACATCTAAAAACATTTATGTATTGTAATGAAAAAAACCCCTTTTTCAAGCTTGAGCTTATGTTGGTTATAGGTCTTGATTTTTCCCTATGTATGGACATGGTATGAGCTTAAAAGTCTAAGGTATTGCATATCAACCTAAACTAGTTGAAACTCATTCTCCCTAGTGTCTCTTGCTCACCATTAAATCACACAATTATAATAGCATGCATTGATTCTTCTTAAGGTTAATGGTCACTTGAGGCTCAAACATGTAGAATTCATTGTTTAATTTTAGTGGCTCAAGAGGCATCTTTAGGTTCCTCAATAAATGCCTTACACTCATACCTTTGAGTCCATATTTTTCACAAGAATTATCCATGTTAGAGACAAAAAATTTCACTCAATTATTTTCTTTAATACCCTATCAAACATGTTATATTTCATTTTAGAAAAGCTCCCTACCCTCTGTTTGGTGTTTTCTGGGCAAATAAGCCTGAAATCACAGTCAACACTCTTTGATGATGACCTTCAACTTTTCTTGGAAATCTATCACTTTATGAGGTCTATCATGCCTTCACCCCATCCTAAGACCTCAATTTATATTCATACTATGATTCAAAACTCCAAAATGATAATTTCAACCTTTGTCAAGACCACCTAAAGGTAGATGTCTAGTACACGACAGTGAGCTATAGTATGAACAAGATGAAACCTTTATGAATGTGAACCTTATGTACCTACCTTAGGAATGTCCATGCATATTTTTCAACCTTGATCAATTATATTACTTTTCCACCTCACCATATTTCACCATGACATCATTAGGGGCCTATAGGTGATTACTTTAACTATGTTATATAGGCAGAGGCATAGAAGGATCAAGAATATGTAAGGGAAAGGATTTAAAACCACTTAAAATGCATTTAAAATACTCAAAATATCTAATAAAACCTTCCATTCCTTCATATTAACATGGAAAACTTGCTTCATGGCACTTTTAGATGCATATTTTGAGCAAAAGGTAGTGAAGATGATCAATAGACAAGAAAAAGCCTATAAGAGGCTTCTTAGGCATTTTATAACTCCAAAACCAAAATAAAAAATGAGAAAACCTATGTAGAGGCCCTGAGAAACATATTAAAAAAAAAATCCATCAAACCAAATCAAATTATTCTAAAACTATCTCAAACAATGACCCTTCTTGGATGCAGAAGCATAAAAAGATGCCTAGCTTCTTAATGATGATTCATAAAAGAGGATCCATGAAACTAAAACTTCTTTCCATGGATTTTAATCAGACTTAGACCCCTTTTAATCCCAAAGATAAATCCTCCCAACTTCAATTGTATGGCTTGTACCAAGCATGCAAAGTTGACCCTTCTTTGCTTGTGAAGGCAAGAGAGAAGAAAAGGAGAAAAAATGATTTATTGAATGAAAAATCTACACACCAAGCATGGTATAGGTATTATGGAGATGAAGAGGCACATTCCCATGGTTTTAGCTAAATATGGACCTCCCAAGTCCATACAAGTGCCATTAAGGGCTATTTTTAAGGGAAAACTACCTCTTTCTACATGAAAATACTTCTTGAACTGAATTTGAATACTTCCTAACATGATCTATCCTCCTCCACATTTAAATATTTCATGGTGACATATTTTCTTCTTTTAAAAACTTTACAAGTCATTAAATGAGCTAGAAATGTGACCAAAAGGTGATTTTTGCATATGAAACGTGGTAAAAGACTAATTTATGACTTAAAAACACCTTAATACATGTCAAAGATTATATTATGACATTTATAAAAAAAATTAATCCTTTTACCAAGTTTGAATAGAGTTGACTTTGGTTGACTAGATAATGACAAGGAAGATAAGCTTAAATGAAGGCTAGAGTAGGGATAGGTAAGGTATTTAGACACACATGAGATCCTATTAAACATATGGGAACTTGTGAAAAGTTTTAATATGTAGGGGTTCACTCAATTTGACTAAAATTCAAATTTGGTCAACACTTTTGGTAATTCCTAGGAGTAACATGCTTGCCTATATTGAGGACAAGTAGCCTTATCCCATCCATTGGGTAAAGGGAGTTAGATGGACTTTGAAACAGCTAGATCAGACCTTGACTTGACTAACAATAAAATTTATTGACCTCAAAACACATAAAGGAAAGACAACATATAACAAGACCAAGAGAACACATAAAGCAAAGGCACACTTGTGCTACTAAGCACTTAGGGGAAAACAAGACACAATTAGCAAGCAAACTAATTATGTACATCTAACTAAACATACCTCCCTTCCTAGATCAAAATGAAATTACCTTGAATCTCATTCCTCACTAGATGGATGAGGGTGCCAAGCATTCTTCATTTTGGGTGTAGTACTAGATGACCCATGCTTCAATTTTGATCCTTGGTTTGGCATGTCATTTGATGGAATCCTCTCAAACAAGTCTCCAAAATATATGAATTCTTCTTGACTTTGGAAACATGTCTCATTCTATTTTCCCTTTGTCTTCTCATGGCAAATTTACATCTCTATGCATGGGATATTTATTTTGAAGTCTATGTCTTCTTGAAATACCTCATTGCTCTTCTCATTTGTTATAGCCTCTTCAAAGCATTCAAGAAGTGTTATATCATGGAAATCTAGGAGTGTTTCTTGTTCAAACTCCTCCTTGATGTTTGTAGGAGTAGCTTCACATGTGTTTTTAGTATCAAACTTCAAGTCATATTCAAAAGACTCATAATCATCATAAATTTCTCTATCATGGTTTGGAATGTCTTGGTAGTGATGCTTCTCAACACATACTTGGTCTTCAATATCTTGGGCTTGTTTTCATAGGAGTTTTATCTTCTCACAATCCTCATATTCTTTGAACATTTGCATGTAGATCTGCCACATCTCTTCTTATTTAAACACATGAACTTGCTTACCATGTCTTGTAGTCAGCTCCAAAATAATTGTAGGCTCCTTGGGGATTTCAACTTCATTGCAAATGTCCTAAAATCTCTACCAAAACTCATCATCCTCTTTTTGATCAGCATCATGAAGGTGAAAAATAAGATAAACTTATTCTTCTTTAGAATCCAAAAGAACCTCTTCCAAAGATTCTTTAACATAAGGAATGTCATCTTTACTATCATCACAATCTGAATTTTCCTCACAAGAAGTGATCCCTTCTTCATCATCAATCCAATCAAAAATTTCCATCTCCTTCTCCCTCTTAGTGATGCTAATACTAGGCATCTCAAAACCAGGAACTTCATCCCAAGAAGGATTCCAAGGAGCAATGTATTCCTCACCATTAAAAGGGTAGAATGGATTAGCTAGAGGAGGTGGAAAAATGGGTTCAATGGATTCATTGGCTTTAAGTTTCCCTTAAATAAATTAGATATTATGTAGTTTGAGTTCCAACTCCTCAATTCTTGTATCAAGGTTTTCTTGGAATAGCTTCTCTTGGGGGGAAATAGGATCTTCATTAGGAAAGGGAGTAGGAGAAAGTTGAGATGAAGGGAAAAAAGCTTCTTGAGGAGGGGTGGGAGGGATTTGAGTAGGTTTAGTCTTCTCTTCACTTTCAACTTCTCCACCTAGCCATCCTTTTTATTTCTTTATGCAAGCTTCCACTACATCTATCCATCTTGGGAAACTAGATTTAGAAGATTCTTCATGAGGTTGAGATACAAATGGATGATTAAATGATAGACTTATGAAATTTGAGGTTTCTTTCAGCTTATCATCTTATCTCCCACTTGGGAAAGTAGGTTTAGGAACCTCATTTTCTACTACCATGATGGCTCATGTCAAATGTTGGTTTGATATCTCAATCTCCTTGTCAAGATGGGCCTCCAACATCAAATTTCTTCTCCAATTATGTTGTGGAATGGATCAACTTACTCAATAATGGCATCCTCCTTCCTTTGGATGCTCTCTTAGATAGACCTAAAAGAAGGGAAACTTTGGGGAATGCATGAAGTACTTGGGGCATTTTGAAGCATGGTTGAATTAGTATTTTGGAAAGGCATAGTTGACACACTTGAAGGCTATTGTGGGGTGTATTGGAGCTGCCAAGACTCAGCTAGTTCATGAGATTTTAATCTCTCTTATAGGTGGAAAATTAGACCACAAACATCAAGCATTTCACCTATAAGGCTTTTCCAATTTTCTCTCTTAATGGGCATCCATTATTTCTTAACAAACTCTAAACCATCCCTCAAACTCTTGACACAATCACTAGGGATGACTTGACCACAACCATTTATTGTATCATGATTTAACATATAGTTCTTATAGCTAATGAGAGTCTTCTTGAAACTTGTAATGGACTAACTTGGAAAGGAACTAGGTGGACTAGGTGAAGCATAAGCTTGATAGGGATGATTATAGGAAACATAGGATTGATAGGGATCATGACAAGATTGGCTAAGGATTTTTTAATATTGAGAGGGAATAGGAAAAGATGGATATGTCTCCCCAACTTATGTTAAGACAAACTCAACATCAAAATAATCCATGAAACACTCATAAAAAGTGTATAAAATAAGAAAACAACCTCAAATAGGGTACCGAGGCTGATTAATGATTAGATTTATGTTTGGAGTCACCATGGGTGCTTATTGAAATTGCCTCCAAAGGTTGATATCTTGAGGAGAAAACCAAAACTCCTCAAATTCTTAGAACAAGTATCCCACTAGGCATACCAAAAAATATTGTCACTTAAACTTTCCCCCCTTGAGGAGATGATATTATTCTACTCATTCAAGTGTCATAACAAAACCACCTCAGGGTTATGGGTGACCCAAATTTGGGGTAAATATCTAGATTAGGGATAGTTTCCTTGATGTACTACTATAGATCAAACCTACTACTAACTTTTGATAAGTGAAAAGGGAGAAGGATAACTCAAAGCTAATCTAATCTATGGGAGGTGATACAACAAATAGATGGTCTACTCACACCACTTATAATGCACTTGAAACCCAAACAAAATCTCACACATACACTTCATCCAATTCAACACTCCTTTTCTACAACAATGTTTCAAGCATGGGGTATTGAAGAGATATCATGCTAGGAGGACTTAAAAATATGGCTTCTATAAACATTAATTAATGATCTACTCACTATACCTTTAATTTACATTAGACACTTCTTATTAACCTTCAAGAGAGAGCTTTCAATTCACACAAGGAACTAAGAAGAGTAACATGTGAAGGTAAGCAAAATACACTTTCACAAGACTAACAAAAAAAACATGCACTTAGTCAAATATTGAATGAGGTAAGAAAACATTCTTCATTAATTCAAGGAAAAAATTTGGTAGGGCTTTGCCATACAAAGGTGGAGAGATCCATACAACAACCAAAAAGGCCAAAATTTATAGCCATTGTGAGAGGATAGAGAGAAGGTGAAGCTCAAGAGTCACTAAAACACTTATCAAGTGAAGAGAAGGAATTATAATAGTAATTTAATTAGGCATGAGACAAGTCCTATAAGGAAAATATGGACAAGTGTCTCCCAAGTTAGTAAAATCTTTCATATGTGGCATAGATTCTCTCTTGTTTGCACATGAAACATCCCACATGATTTGCCTTCACAAAAATACCTCATCACTAAGTAGGGTTAGGTTTGGTGATTTATTTAAATGGGATGGGATACTTACAATATTACACATTCATTTCATTAGTCCGTAGACATTCCTATTCCTCTGTCCATGAGCAATCATCTTCAAATAGTTACAAGTAACTCTTTCTCATGTACCTCTCACACTTGGAATTAAAAATAATTCTAATTTTGAAATTTTATCCATGAATAAGTATGGATAACACCTATTAATAGTGCCTAATTCATTATATTCATCAATTGAAACTTAAAAGGCTACCCAATTTGAGTTTCACCATTTTCACTAAGTGTTCACTTCTTGTTCACTATGACTGGCTGAGATGAAGGAGATGTTAAGCATACTTGGGATATTTTATATCTCAATATATTGACATGAGTACTTATAATAAGTCCTAATATCTCTCACAAATGTGGTTTCATATTTTGAAAGTTCTCCATGCCTACGAAACACATAAATCTATCAAAATAAGCTCTATTATACCTCTTTCATATAGGATTAGTACATCTCTGTCACATGGGGAGGGGCCTTGGAGAGTCCTCTATCACCTCCAATAAATTTCATGTCCTTTCCAATATATTTGGATAATCCATTCTCAATATCTCATGAAAGTTTTGAGCATTCAAACTAGTCATTTGTGTCCTTCATGCATTCTATAGGGTTTAGGTGCCTTCTAACCAAGAAA
This sequence comes from Torreya grandis, assembly GCA_037957365.1. NCBI lineage: Eukaryota > Viridiplantae > Streptophyta > Pinopsida > Cupressales > Taxaceae > Torreya > Torreya grandis. The sequence goes on along the minus strand of JARHVA010008494.1, from coordinate 244,860 downwards.
ATGGCTTTTTATGGACAAATATGAAACCTAATGGCTAAAAAACCTCTGAATATACTCCAATAATGTGATCCAATATGTCTCCATGTTTTCTTTATGCTAAAATTCTAAAAGGCTTCTCACTTGGAAACTGAGCCTTGTCTTGCATTCTAGGTCTACCTGGAACTAAGGCTCAACTTGACCCATAATGGATTCCCATACCTTATAATTGTATAAAAACATAAATTATATTTCTATAAATATATATCAATAAATTGGTAAACTTTTTCAATCTTGTAAATGAATATGATTCCCCCTTTGGCTCTTAGGCCTTAACTCTACCCATTAGGTTTGACTACAACCATTATAGTTTAGAGCACCCTATGTAGTTATAGTCCATATAGGTTGGTTTACCAAATTTTATTAGGTGTGTCACAACTCCAAAAACCTTCCTTAATATCTCCTTGACTTTTGGCCCATGTTTCTACCTCCCCTATTAAGAAAGCAAGCTCTGTGTAAGGGGAAAAGTGTTCTACCTATGAGATAAAATAGGGGAATGTTTTCCTATTTTATCATCAAATTTAGATATTATATGTAATTATAAAACTCCCAAATATTATCTATACAAAATTTTATAACCTAACTCTAATCATAGGATGTCCTACTTCCTCAAAAACCAAGATTGAGTTTCTTAGGGCAGACTGTGTGGAGCTTTTAGCAAGCTGAATGAGTTTTGCTTGTTTGGGGACCCTTGTCTTTCAATATGATCATGTAAATGACATATTAAAATTTTATAATCATTTTTTATTTTGTTCAAACACAATTATAACCTTTTATTTTCTCCAAATACCTTAACTATTCTTGAAATCATAAGACTAGGCCTACTCTAATAGATTAGGAAAACTTTGCTTGATGACTCCTATAAGTGTTTGTGACCTTTTGTTTTACTTTTAATATTGTATATGGATCATTAATTCCATATAAAACCTTTAATTCATGTAATATATTCAAAATTTTAATCTGAATGACCACTAAAACCTCACTTAAGACCTCTCTCATCTCACTGTTATCTCAATCCATTCCTTGCAAGCTATAGGTGTTTATTTACCTCATCCACTTGGCCATGATGTCAAAAAGTTATTTGAAACATACCTAAGGTTAAAAAATCTTTTTATCATATTTAAAACACCTATATGCTTTATTTTAAACCAAACTATGTTTTTCCATGGGCTGAGACACTTCCCTAGTGACCCCTATTGTAGGTGCTTATTAAGGTCACATATACAGACTGAGGGTGAGTGTGAATAAGCCATGAAGGTCATCACATATTACTTGAAACATTTTAATAATTTAAAAACATAAAAAATATCAAAAAATTCATATATTTTAATGAAAAAATCCCCTTTTTCAACCCTGAGCTTATGTTGGTTGTAGGTGTTGATTTTGCCCTATGTATAAAATGGTATGAGCTTGAAGGTCTAAGTTATTGCATATCAACATAAACCAAATGAAATTCATGATCCCTATTATATCTTACTCACCATGTGATCACCCAATAACAATATCATGCATTGATTCTCTTAAGTCTAATGGTCACTTGAGGCTGAAATATGTAGAATTCAATGTTTAATTTTAGTGGCTCAAGAGGCATCTTTAGGTTCCTCAATAACTGCCTTAAACTCATTCCTTTGAGTCCATATTTTTCACAAGCCTTATCCATGTTATATAAAACAAATTAAACTCAATTATGTGCTTCAATACCCTATCAAACATGTTATATGTCATTTTTTAAAAGCTCCCTGCCCTCTGTTTGGTGTTTTCTGCATAGACAGGCCTAAAATCATAGTCAACACTCTTTGATGATGAACTTCAACTTTTATTAGAAATATATCACTTCATGAGGTTTTTCATGCCTTCACACCATCCTAGGACCTCAATTTGGAATCATATTATGATTCAAAACTCTAAAATGACCATTTCAACCTATGTCAAGATCACTTGAAGGTAGATGTTTGATACACCATAGTGAGCTATAGTATGAACAAGATGAAAACTTTATGAATGTGAAACTTATGTACCTGACTTAGGCATGTCAATGAATATTTGGTAATTTTGAGAAATTTTATTACCTTTACACCTCCCCATATATCGTCACGATGTCATTAGGGGCATGCAGGTGATTGCTTTGACTATGTTATGCAGGCATAGGCATAGAAAGAGAAAGTATATGCAAGGGCCAGCCTTTCCAACCACTTCAAATGCATTGTAAATACTAAAAATATATTATAAAAAATTCCATTCCTTCATGTTAACATGGAAAACTTGCTTCATGACACTTGTAGATGCATATTTTGAGAAAAAGGTAGTGAATATGATCAATGACCAAGAACAAGCCTAAAAGAGGCTTTTGAGGCATTTGATAAATACAAAACCAAAAGCAAATTATTTTGAAATTATCTCAAATAGTGAACCTTCTTAGATGAAGAAGCAGAAAAAGTTGCCTAGCTTCTTAATTATGATTCATAAATAAGTGGCCATGAAAATGAAACTTATTACCATGGATTTGAATTATAATTATACCCCTTTCAATCCACAAGAGCACTCCTCACAACTTCACCTATATGGCTTGTAATAATCATGCATAGTTAACACTTCTTGGCTTGTGAAGGCAAGAAAGAAGAAAAGGAATCAAAAAGTGATTTATTTAATGAAATATCTACATAAAAATAATGTTAAAGGTGTTAGGGATATTAATAGGCATATTCCCACATTTTAAACTGAAGGTGGACTTCCCAAGTCTGTACAAGTGCCATTAAGGGCCTATTTTTAAGGAAAAATTTCCTCTTTCTACATGAAACTACTTCTTTAACTGAATATGACTACATCTTAACATTATATATCATATTCAATGTTTAAATATTCCTTGATGATAAATTTTCTTCCTTGACAAACTGTCTAAGTCATTAAATGAGCTAGAAATGTGACCAAAAGGTTATTTTTGCATATGAAACATGGTAAAGGACTAATTTATGACTTAAAACACCTTAAAACATCTCAAATATCATATTAGGACAATTCTAACATAATTTAAACCTTTTACCAAGTTTGACCAGAGTTGACTAGAGTTCACTTTGGTTGACTAGGCATGTACAAGGAAGATAGGCTTAGACCAAGGCTAGAGCAGGGATAGGTAAGGTATTTAGACACACATGAAACCATATTATACATATGGGAAATTTTTAAAAGTTTCAATATGTATGGGTTGACCCAATTTGACTAAAATTCAAATTTGGTCAATAACTGGGTTTTATAAAAATATGGTGGTAGAATAGCGATGAGTGAAGTAGTAATTTACCTTAGATAGTTCAGATTTGACATGATTCTCAATATACTTAATACATGTGGATTCATGACAAGTCTAACCTTGGTTGGGTGTATCAAAATAAATTAAAAAAAAAGAAAGAAGGGTAGGGTATAAAATAAATATTATAAATCAAACAAGATGAAACCTTTCTAATTTGGATCTTAAACTACGGGTTAGATAAACAATCATGAACCAATGCTTATTGGATGTTACTATTAGCACATAGATAGTCAAACATAGTTAAAATTCAAAGGAAACAATAATATATTTAACTTTAATTCATATAATCAAATATTTTTGTGTTTCTAATATTACAATTTCACATCTACGAAGGGAGATTATGATTATCACATGCAATCATTCATATTAGCTACTATAAAATATGCATAGCTATATCAAAATAATGTTCATGCACAACTGAAGGACTAAGTTACCAAATTGATGTATCTTCTTTCAAAACTCATAAATTCTGAGAAGAGAAATATTTTCACATCAAGATCAATTGTAAAACAATCCTTAGAATTTTCTATTAATCTTAATAAATAAAATTACCGTCCCTTTGGGATTGGGAGGATACAAATATATATAGGCTTGGGGAGGGGATGTCTCATCCTCCAAGTGAATTATAAATTCACGTCTCTAATTATAGATTTATATGTTGAAATTCATGCATATAATTCATGTATGAAAAACATGTACTTAAATAATATTCCTCAATCAAAATATAATACATATATGCCAATATTCCTCCTCTAGAATCCCATCATCATGAATCCCATAGATATGGTGGAAACCCTATGTTTTAATTTATTTTTTATTAATTATATTTAATAATATATAACTTTAAACTAATTAATATTAAATAATGTATATAAATTAAAAATAAATATGAATGAAAAAATAGAATCTTATTTGACAATTGAACTTTTTATAAATAGAAAATACCTAAGGGAATAACATAGCATTTTACTATATTATATAAGTCTGAGACAAAATGTAGATGACATAAATGGATAGAATCTAATGGTAGTCATTTGAATCAAGAATTTAGTTTATTGATGTACTTGGACATAATAATGAAACTATAAACTATACCAATTGGTGTTATGTTATGAAAATATGATGGTTTTCTCTTGGTGAGATTTTATTATTTATTTCCACATAGGCTAATATTCTTAATTATAAACCATCTCTATGTGTGATATTTCATTTCTATTATGCATAATATTTTCACTTGTATTTTCACCCTTTGAAGATATGTCTCAACTCTCCTTATCCAAGTGACACAATTGAAACACCTCTAGGCTGTGGGTAGCCTAAGGATGAGGTGAATCTCTAGATAGGGCTAGCTCCCTTGATATACCACTTGTAGACCATTACTAAACCTATGTTTATAAATTAAAAGGGAGATAAAACTAAAAAAAATTATTATAAAGTAGGTGAAACAACCAATTATTTGATGACTACCAACTAGCTGCTTGTTACACATGAGAACAAGGGACTAACTAAACATACACTTCTCTAATATGAATCTTCTCACATAAGTGTTTCATTATGAGGTTATGATGAATTATTTAGGATAGGAGAATTAAAAAAGAGGACTTTAATGGAACTATTTAATATAATAACTCATTCAAACATTGACACTTCATAGAACACTTCACATGACTTGCAAGAAGAATCTTTCAAGCTACAAATAGGTGAGAGAATGAGACAACATGCTAAGGAAACAAGAGTCATCACTAAAAAATATCAATCATCCAATTAAAACACACTATGAACATCCATATAAGAGATAAAATTTATTATTTTTTATTGATCCATGGTATGTAAAGGAGTAGGGCTTCACCATACTCAGGTGGAGCATCCTTTACAAAAGCCAAAATGTCTAGTTCTTGTAGAACTTGAGAGAGAGAGGAGAAAAAATAAGTATGAAGGTCACAAATACACTTGTAAAGATGAGAAAATGATTTAATTATGCATGATAATAGGGTGTGAAATGGACCATGTAATGTTATAAGAGACAAGTGGCTTTTCAAGTCATGAAACTCATGAAAAGTGGCATGAAATTCCCTTTGTTGGCTCACAAAACTACCTTCATGATTTATCCATGTTTGAATGTACCAAAAATAACTAGGGATAGGTATAATTATTGGAATGATATGGAATACTTTTATACATGCCTCTCCATGTATTGTTTGTTGTCTTGATCATTTAGAATCTTCCCAAAATGAGCTATCACTATATACAATCAAAATAACTCTTCTTTCATATACCTTGAGCACTTGGCCTAAAAAAATTCATAATTTTTCCATTAAAAATTTGTAAAATGGAGTTGATGAAACTTTTCAAAACTTTTCATGGACTTAGAGTCATTAGGTACACCTTAAAAAGACATCCACATGAAGCTTTCATACTTTGCACCATCATGTTCACTATGCTAGTTTTGATTGACTGAGATGAGAGCTATGGTAGGCACATTTAGGATATTTTTCAAGGCATTAAATGGAAATTGGGAGTTACCTTAAGTCTCAATCTTCCTTCCAAAGTTGATTTCATCTATTGAAACCTCCTAGAATATTCATAATACACAAAAAAGCTAGAAAAAAATTGTACCCTATCTATATAGATTCCATAAAACTAAATGTGATGGTAGGTATCTTGACTGACTCTTATACAACCTCCAATCATCATTCTAGGCAAACTATGCCATTTGGATAGCTCACCATCCTCATTTCCTTCATTGGGTCTTTGACTAGGGTTTAGTTCTATTTACCCTTTTAACCATTATTCATAGATATTTCATATTAAAATCTCAACTAAATTCCACAAAAGATTTTCTAGGACCCCATATAACTCCTCTTAGTCCTATGAGTTTCCATTCAAGGTGTCAAAGTAGATATGAGCAATAAAACCTCTCCTATCAAGATTATTTCCACATTTTTCACAAGTTTGATGTAGCTCTGACCCAAAGTAGCTTTCCTTTTTAGTTTCTCATGCACTAAAAAAATCTTTAAAACATCTAGATTCATCCTATAAACATGTTCCAACTGGTTATAAATCTTATCTCATGATAGAATTGAAGGTGACCTCTCATTTGAACTCTAGTCCTAAACCTTACCTAATAGGCCTAAGTTGTTTTAAATCCCAAAATGACATTTTGATGGATTTACCTAAATATCAATAGATTATATACCTCTATTATTCCCCTATATACATTCTCTAATCCATTATAATTTTCACACCATACTAGAAGTGAAAGTGGTTTTCCATTTGGTTTTAGGCCTAAACTATGCTTGATAGGTTTACTTGCATACTTGAGGGTCTGGGATACCCTATTAATATTCTCCCATATTAAAAAGTTTCCTCATTATTTTTTATGTTTATTACATCTTCCTACACCTTCTTTAAGGGCCTCTTTATCTTCTAGCTTATCCTTCTATTTCCTTTCTTAAAGACTACATAATTTGCACCTAATGGGAGTGCCTTCTATCTAAGATAAAATAGAGGACACTTACCCTATTTCACCAAATAAAATGAATAATTTATGGGATTATTCAATTTATATTGGTTATATTTACAAATTTCTAGACCTTGACCAGGTCATTTGGCCTTACAAAAGCTTTAAGACCCACGACAGACTTGTTTGGAGTAGACTATGCATAGTGGTTTAAGGAAGGGACTGTGTTCATGCATCCTCAGAGGTCTCTCTCTATTTTTATAATATCATGAGGGTATTTTTATATGATTTAAACCATTATGATAAAATTCAAAATGTTTTCCAACTCTTATGACCCATTTTTGCACCTTCAAACATATCCTTACTTGGTTAGGCTTGACTAGTAAGTTGACCTTATCTATATGTTTCCCCTAATTATAGGTGAAAATAAAATTTTTGGAACTACTTAAATTTATATGGGGTCATATTAAACCCTAAATGTCATCCCATAGTTTTTTTAGTCACCCATGCCATGTATTTCTATGCCAAAGACTTATAATAGTTATCAACTAAGTCACTGTCAGTTGCAATTGACTATAGCTAACTATGTATGGAAGAGTAAGGAATATTATGAATAAGAAATCACCTTTTAACCTCTAAAACATCACTTATAATCCATTTTATTTATTTATTATTCATAATATATAGGTAAACATTGGAATCCTTATATTCAATCTATTACTATGGATGATGTGAAGGTAGTCAGTCAATTTTAGGCCAACTTTTTAAGAGAGATAACCCTGTAGGTATAGATTAGACCTTGAAACACCATTATTAAACTCCTCTTTGTGATATTAATGTTTATTATTACCCATTTAAATCAATAATTCTATTCAAAACATGAAATAATGCCTTGGTAATGTAACATTGGATGAAAGGATCTCTTATAGCTCAAGCCTGTAGATATCAACGCTTGAAATTAGTGCATAAAAATGCAAATTTGGGCTTCTCAATAACTGACCTCCACTACTTATATTCCCTTCAATATTTGTAAAGTTAATATTTTATGTATAATCTTAAATACAAGTTCATTAGATACATCAAAAATTAATTGAAACCTTATTGTATGATTCCAACAAAATGGCCTTAGGACTCTATTCTATATTTTTAGGGAAAAGATCCCTGAATATTGTCATTTACCCCTAGAATGTGATCCACACTTTCAAATACAAATTCAACACTCTAAAATTTATTCCATGGTCAAAATATCATACTAATACTCCCAAGGTAGTTATAACATACTCAAACTTCTCTAGAAAAGGGACTTTCATAACTCTGTGATGCTACCTGTAGGTGGGTATTTTCACATACAAGTAGTATATTGAAAATGGTATGAGTAGTGGTATCATTAATTTAACCTTAATACCAAATCCATGCCATTTCAAGGGTCTCAAAAAATATATCATGATATAACAATCTTGAGGAATGTTTCCACACCATGTTTCAACATTTGAAAACCTATGTAGGCTCATATAGTGGCATGCCAATAATGACTGTGTGTAAATTTTTCACATGATTTTAATATTTGAGTGTGATTTGGGGAATATCTGATCCGGGAAACGATTTAGGCAATAATTCGGGTGACAGTTCCACCCCAATTGATGACGGAACTTCTGGGAGCCATAACTTTTGCACCATAGCTCCAATTGACTCGCCGTTTGAACTGTTGGAAAGCTAAGAATGAGTAGAAAATCATGAAATGGAATTTATATTTTCTCAATAAATTTTTAACCTTGAAAACCCAACGGAAGTGCCCCAAATTTCAATTTTAGTAGTGCAATCTAAAAATAGTAATTCCTCAAATTTTGTATTGTTTTAAATCTTGGAAGTCAAACCACTTAATCTCCCTCGATATTAGTGACCTTAAAAATCCTCCCCATGCTTTAAAAATGTGTATAAATGAAGAGGTAACATGAAATATGAAGACAAAAATCTCTTCCCAGAGATAAGCATATATTTGTATTGTGATCTTGAGTAATACTACATATCTTCTCAGAGAATTCATTATTACTGTGTTATTTCTATCCTATTGAGATATTTATCAACCAAAACTTTTGAGTTTTGGATTAGTGGTATCAGAGCAGTTTGTCTTGAGAGTGTATGATCTTGAGGATGAGGTCAGGCTATAAGAAGCTTGGGTGGGAAATAACATATCTTCCAAATTTTCCACCTATTCACTCCAAATGACTTCAAATGGTGGATGACACTGAGACATCTGATCCTTTCAAATGGTGAATGAATCCCTCTAATGGCAACAAGCATAGATGATACAATAATTTTCCCAAATTCTTCAAACACTTCTAATGGGAAATCTTGGCTCCACGGCTCCACTTCCTAGCTCCTCATCCAGGGAACATCCTTTCAGTGCCCCAACACCCTTCAAGGTTCAGGTAAATTTTGATATTCCTAAATTTTAAAGCAAAATAAATGCTGATGTAGTATAAAATTAGTTGGATCAACTGTCTTCCTATTTCTCTGTAAATAAGTTCACCGATGGAGAAAAGATTACTTTTGCTCTTTTGAAATCATCATTGCTTGTGAAAAACTGGTGGGAAGTGTACAAATAGAGGTTCAATATAGATGAAACTAGCCTTGAGGTGGAACCTACCTAGGATGATTTTGTGGAAGTGGTGAAAGAATAATAATATCCCATCGGAGCATATGGTGATCTGTACATACAGTGGCAACAAATTCACCAAGGTAAGGACCAATCTGTTCAAGATTACACAAACACTTTTCATTATTTGTCTGAAAGATTAAGTATTCAAGAAAGTGAGAAACATAAGACTCTCAAATATTGTGGTGGACTACAATGGTACATATAGGGGGAAATGGAACTCTTCAATTTGGAAACCCTCGGTGAGGCATACAAATTCGTAGTGAAGATTGAACAGAAGCATGGCAGAAATAATACAAAGAGTCAACCCTCAAAATGGAAAAGTGACAAGGAAGGTTAAATACAAGGCCAAAATTGGAAGCAAAAGGAGTTTGAGGATAAGAAATCCTAGAAGGGGAAAATTGGAAAATGGTGTGATTACCACAAAATTGGAACTCACTCCTTTCTAAGTCACAATACTTGACATCTACTACTGTGCCTCATACACAACCCACAGTCAAAGAGGATGAAGAATAAATTGTAGATGTTGGGCCTGACACCATCGTTGATTCATCACAAACCCATGAGGAAAGACCAGATGACAAAGAAAGATTGTTTCACTCCAAATTACGGGTAAAAGGTAAGCCTTTGCATTTCATTCTTGATAGTGGGAGTCAAAAGAATTTAATCTCTACTAAAGTTGTGAAAAGTCTAAATCTATCCATGAAGCCTCATCCAAATCCCTACAATATTAGATGGTGGAGCCCAAGGAGAGACATCTGTGTCACCCATCAGTGTCTTCTTTCATATGCTATAAAACCATTCCAAGATGAAGTCTTATGTGATGTGGTTAATATAGATGTTTGTGATGTACTCCTTGGTTAGTCATTCATGTATGAACAACATGACATCTATGAATCATGAACTTGAAGGATCACCTTCACTCTTGAAACATGGTGCTAAGCGTAGCAGAGGTACCACCTCCCACATCTGTCTCCCTAATCAGTGCTAAGCAATGCAAGAGATTGGTGGAGAAAATAAATTAATTTGTTCTCATGGTGGTCAAACCACAAAAATATACGAAGGCCAATGTTGCAGTCCTGACTACACAATCAACACAATAATAGGAAGTAGATAGGAAGAATCACAGGAGCATATGATGACATATTCAAGTCACCCATAGGAGTTCCACTACATTGCTAGGTAAAAAATTCTATTAATTTGATCCCAAGATCACCTTTGCCTAACAATCCAGTGTATCACAGATCAATTTTGGAGAATGATGATATAAAAATATAAATTCAAGAATTAATCTAAAAGGGTCACATCAGGACAAGCTATTCACCTTGTGGTAGCTCAATTGTCTTGGCACCGAAGAAATATGGAACATGGAGGCTTTGCATTGACTACTGATCCCTGAATAAAATCTCTGTGAATAATCGCTATCCTCTCCCTAGGATTGATGACCTATTGGACTAGCTCCATGGTGTGAAGTTATTCAACACAATTAATTTTAAATCTAGTTATCACCAAATTCCCATCGATCCCACTAATGTTTGGAAGACTACATTCAAATCTAAGGAGGGGCTCTTTAAATAGTTGGTTATGCCTTTTGGCTTAACTAGCACACCTGTAACCTTCATGAGGATGATGGATGACATCCTACGACCCTTCACCAACTCATTTGTGGTTGTCTACTTAGATGACATACTCATCTATAGCAGAACATGGGAAGAACATTTGCAACATGTTTGTAAGGTGCTTCAAACTCTTTACAAGCACAAGTTGTATGCAAATCTTGATAAATGCACATTTAGGATGACAACAATTCAATACCTTGGGTATGTGGTGAATGAGGAAGGGGTACATGTTGATCTAGAAAATATTTGGGTTATTCGAGAATGGCCCACACTAAGGACCCTCACAGAGCTTCACAGCTTTTTAGGTCTTGCAAATTTCTACCATAGGTTTGTTCTTGGATTTTCACATGTTGCTTGGTCACTAACCCAAGTGAATAAAGGAGGAGATAAAGCTACATTTCAATGGGTTGAAATACAACAAAGGGAATTTGAGAATTTGAAGAATAGACTCTGCTTAGCCCCTATTCTTGCTTTGTCAGATTTGCATCAACCTTTTGAGTTGATGACAGATGCATCTGAATATGCCATGGGAGTTTTCATCATGTAACATGGCCATCCTATTGCATATCATAGTGAAAATTTCACTGATACAGTCAAGAAATATCCAACATATTATAAGGAGCTCTATGCCATTGTGCAAGCCTACAAACAATGGAAACACTACATTTTGGTGAAAGAAACGGTCATCCACAATGACCACAGACCATTGGAATTCATCTAAACACAAAGCAAACTATGAAATGAGAGGCACCAAAAGTGGGCCACATATCTTCAACAATTCCACCTGATAATCAAACACAAAGGGGATCTCAAATATAGCTACAGATTATCTGAGCTTCCCACCAATTATGGCACTCACAATAGTTTTGGACCTTTGCAGATAGACTACCACTTGGGGTGCTCTGTATGAAGTAGATCCTACCTTTGTTGATACATATCAAGCACTTCAAAAAGGTAAACATGTTTTTGATTTCTTTTTGTAAGATAATGTCCTCTATCATATGGGGCACATATATGTTCCAATTGTAGAGCAATAAAAGATGATATGGGAAAGATGGACACTTTGGTATTGAAAAGACATTGGCAGTTCTTCAAAAACACTTTTACTGGCCCCATATGTGAAAGGATGTGGAAATATATCTCAAATATTGCACCCCATGTGTGACATCCAAGCCAATAAATAAGAAGCAAGGATTGTACATGCCATTGTCAGAACCAACTAGGCCTTGGGAATCCATCTCAATGGATTTTCTCACAGGTTTGGCCACTTCAAAACATGGTAAGGACTATATTTTTGTGGTAGTTGATCATTTTTCAAAAATGGTTATCATGATTGCTTGTAAGAAAAATATATCTACTGATAAAATTGCTCAACTATATTTTAGTCATGTATGGCTCCATTTTGGTCTCCCCAAGTCCATTGTCTCAGATCAAGATAGTAGGTTCTTGAGCATCTTCTGGTCCACTCTATGGAAGATGATAGATACTAAGCTGATGAAGTCTATAGCCTTCCATCTAAAGATTGATGGTCAAACAGAGGTGGTAAACTTCTTGATTGTTCACATGATTCAGATGTATCAATCCAAACATCCACACACATGGGATGAGGGACTTCTTTTCATACAAAATGGATACAATCGGGTGTTGCACAACTCAACCAAGCATAGTCCATTCTAAGTATGTTTTGGGTTCCAACCCATGACACCAATTGATATAGCTATTCCATTTTCCACCATAGAATACACACCTCATGGAAAATCTGAGGCAAAAAAAGAAACAAAGTTTATTGAATAAATGCAACACATCTAGCAACAAGTTCATGACATCTTGGAGAAGATGAATCAGAAGTATAAGCAACGCCATGACAAACATAGGATTGCACACCATTTTGCTGCGGGTGATAAGGTTTGGTTGTGGCCTCAAAAGGAATGACTTTTAGGCCCACACATAAATATTTAGCCTCTGTGATATGGTCCCTACACCATCACCATAAGAGTTGGAGAAAATGATTTTGAGTTGCACCTACCAACCTACCTTGGTCTACATCCAATATTTAATGTTGAGCTCCTCAAACCATATCACCCACCTCTATTGGACACTTTAGTTATAGAAAAAAAACTAGACATTAATGAGCTTGATCCATAGAGTTTTGCTCCAGTGGAAGAGGATCAGATTGTGGATACCTGGATGAAGACAACAAGAGGACGTTGTATTCCACTTTATTGAGTGGTCAAAAGGGGCCAGCTTAGCCATCAAGGTGGCTCACAGAGAATCAAATCAAGAAAAAACTACCACACCTGATGGGTAAAATTGACACAATGGGGACCATTTCTTATCAAGGAGGGAGGAATGATCCAGGCAACAATTTTGGTGACAATTCGGGTGACAGTTCCACCCCAATTGATGATGGAACTTCTGGGAGCCATAACTTTTGTACCGTAGCTCCAATTGACTCGTCGTTTAAACCATTGGAAAGTTAAGAATGAGGAGAAAATAATGAAATGGAATTGAGCTCTACTCAATGAATTTTTACCCCATAAAACCCAATGGAAGTGCCCCAAATTTTAATTTTAGTAGTGCAGTCTAAAAATAGTAAGTTTCTAAAAATAGTAATTCCTCAAATTTTGTATTGTTTTAAATCTTGGAAGTAAAACCACTTAATCTACCTTGATATTGGTGACCTTCCACATCCTCCCCATGCTTTCAAAATGTGTATAAATTAAGAGGTAACCCAAAATGTAAAGACAGACATCTCTTCCTAGAGATAAGCATATATTTGTATTGCGATCTTGAGTAATACTACATCTCTTCTTAGAGAATTCATTGTTATTGTGTTATTTCTATACTATTGAGATATTTATAAACCAGAAATTATAAGTTTTGGATCAATATCAATCACTTTTATATGTCTCAAATATATGTATTGACATTTTAAAACTCCCTATGACTCTATGGATGTGATTTAGAATCTTACACAGTTCATCTTACTAACTATAAATGGTAGTCATATAGCAAACTAATTGTATGCTAGTTATGACTACACCTTCATGGATAATTTCTTAGAGAATGAGATTGAGAAGGTAAATTAAATCAATAAAACATTTAAAACATGTAAAACTACATTTATAACCCTTTAAATCCATTATCAAATCATGAAGATTTGAAAATGGTGGAAACATGCCTATCATCCCAAATGAGATAAATATAAAAAATTGAGATGATTTTCTCATAAAAACACCTTGAAACATGAAAATATTCATGGAAAAAATTATAATATAGATTCAACATCCTATGGAATCAAACTCAACAACTAGATTTTACAAAATCATGCAAATAAGAGCAAAACCTGTAGGGTGCATAGATTAACAAGTAAATTGGATAAGTCAACTTCTTAGGAATGGTTAGTAAAGTAAAGGTTAAAATTACTTTGAAAAAAAATATAAAATGGAATTTTAATAAGTTTAAAATATACCCCTAGGAGCATTTTTCCTAAATCTATCCCTATTGTTCATACCAAGTATAAACCTACTAACTAGTTCTATGTGCATGGAAGTGTGAAGAAGGAACATGATAGTTTTAGCTCAATTTTTATAATTAAAAATTAATTAAAGTTTTTAAATTTATTTGAGTAATTTAAATATTCATCTCATGACCTTACTCTATGTGTCACACTCCCTTATGGGTTGTACAAGTGCCAAACTCTTCCCTTTTTCAAGAAAACTACCCTTTCTTCTAAAGAACCTATCACTTTTTAGTTATTAATAGTTTATTAAGGAATAATATGACACATATCACATGACATCACCCTTTTTACACCATTAAACTTTTCAAGGTACCTGTATAGCTCATTCAAAACCCTATTTTGACCCCTAAATTGACTCAAAAAGATAGATTAAAATGACTAATTACCAAGACTAATATGATATATAATGACATAAAATAGATTATAATACACTATATTTCATAATATTAGACCTATAAAAACCTATAAATATTAATTTTTTTCCTATAGGGGTCCCAATTTATCTTTTAGGTCAAATTTGGTCAATAAATTGGTGACTCATAGGGGTAACATGCCTATTATGCTAAAGATTAGTAGCCTTATTAGGAAATTGGGCTTAGGGAGTCATCTAAAGTCTTAAACAAAACAAGGATACCTTTAAACATTGAACACAATATTTTATCAAGACAATACCAATTGAATACATCAAACACATAAAATAAAGAACACACACCAAACAAAGTAAATAAACTAACAAGACATACACACATATGTGTTCAAGGCACTTAGGGAAATAAGAAAAACAAACCAATATGTAAAAATAACAATTAATCATAACTCCATTTCTAGGATCAAAATTAAATTTCCTTACATCTCCTTCTTCATGAGATGAATGATAGTGCCAAGCATGTTGCTCTTTGTATTAGACACTTGATAGATCAAACCTATTTCTTAACACTTCATTTGCTATGCTCTAAAGTAGACCATATTCAAATAGGTCCCCAATGTAAATATATTACTATTGGCCTTATACACGTATGTCATATTTATTCTCACTCTTCATCTCATGATCAACTTGCATCTTCTTTGTAGGTATAATTTTAAGAGGAATGGTTTCTTGTTCCTTAAAATATTGAGGCTAATATAATCATGTTTTGACCTCCAAAGGCTGAGGTGAAATTTTCTTTGGATCTTCTATGATGTTTTGATAAATTTCATCTTGCTTACCATCACTTTTAATCATCTCTAAGGAATTTATAGACCCCTTAAGATACTCAACCTCATTGTAAATATTTTCAAACTGCTACCATAAGCCCTCATCTTCTCTTCGATTAGCATCATGAAGGGGAACAACAAGAAAATATCTTTCATCCTATTCTTTAGAATCTAAAAGGACTTCATCCAATATTTCTTCTTTGACACAAGGAAATAATTCCTCATTATCAACACAATAAGAAGACTCAATACAAGGACTCACCTCTTCTTTAGCACTTAGGACCTCTTAAGGTCTCTCAAGTTTTATCTCAACTACCATATCATAAATTTTATTCTCAAGGGCTGAAAGATCTTCAATATCCTTCTCCTTCTTGGTGATGCCAAGACTAGGCATCTTGAAATCACGTGACTTAACCCAGTGAGGGTGCTAAGGAGCTACACTTTATTCAAGTAAGAGTTATGAATTTTCCTCAAACAAATGCTCTTATTTTGGTTCCTATACCATAGTTCCATAGAGGAAAATGGTGATGGGGTTAGGACAAGATGAACTAGTTGGTGGAGGTGGAAAATAGGATTTAAAATCAAATTGAGAATGAATTGTAGGGGATCCTTTTGGAAGCTCTTAAGGAACGGGATGTAGACCTTGGGATAAAATAGCTTAGTTTTCTTCCTTTTATTTGAAAATTACTTTATTCACATCTAATTTATCTTGAACACTATATTGAGGGAGGTTATATGGGGTGTGTTTAGACATAGGATTTTATTTTCGATCTAAACCTTCCAACACCTTAACCCAACAATTTCATTCTAAACTCTAAATCTTCAATTTTCTTGGTTAGGTTATCTTGGAAACGTATCTCTTGAATTTGATAGGCATCTTCATGAGGATAAGGAGTACAAGAGGGCTGACATAGAACACAAGAGGTCTATTGAGGAATGGTGGGAGGGACTTATATAGGATCAAGCTCTTTCTCAACTTCACACTCCTTATCAAGGCTTTTATCCTCTTTCTTTCCCCATGACTCCACTATCATATTATATATTAGGATTTTAATATTAGGAGCCTATTATTGAGATGGTGATGAAATTTGAAGAGTGGATGAAGTGTTTAATAAACTTGGGATCTCTTTAGGCTTGGATTCCCCACCTTGTCTCCAACTTGGAATCTCATATCTAGAGGTCTATTCTTGAGGTGGGGATGTAATGGGAGAATGCAATGAAGGATTATATTTCACTTCCTTTATTGATGATATGGACTACTACATAATTATTATCCAACTCAATCTACTTATCAATATTTGCTTCAACAACAAGGTTTCTCTTTCCATCTCTCTCTACCAGCTGATTGGGAAAAGGATGACTTTGATAAGCTTGATTGGGCTCATAATTAGGAATCATGTAAGAATAATATAAATATTTGGGAGGTGGATATGATGGATGATATAATTATTGAGGCTTCTCCTCATAAATTATTATCCTATCTTCCAAGGATGCAATCAATCCACCCACTCCTAGCATCTCACTTATGAGCCTTTGCCAATTTTCTCTCTCAATAGGTGCCCACTCTCTTTTAATAAAATCTACTAAATCTCTCATATTATGAATGAAATGTCTATGGACATCTTAAATCATGTCGCATTATTGTATCAAGATCTATCATGTACTTCTCATAGCCTAAGAGAGTTTGCTTAAAAGTGAAAATGGACTGATTTGAGAAGTGACTAGGTTAACTAAGAGGAGAACTATATTGATAAGGATAGTTATAATACTGATACAACTCATGACCAAGATAGTAAGGATTATATTTGAGATGGTAAATATCATATTATAGTTGGTAAGGATCATGACAAGGATAATAGGGAGTGTCATAAACTTGATAAACCTCATCAACTTGTGTAAAATAATAATCAACACCAAACTCAGCGATGAAACTTAATCACGAAGAAAGAAAACAAGTAATTATTATCTAAAATCTTCAAAAGGAATACATATGCTGCTTAACCAACTGATGTAATCTCAAATTCACCATTGATGTTTTGATAAATGCCTCCAAAGGTTGATGTGTTGAAAAATAATACCAAAAATAATTCAACTTCTTGGACTAGGATTCCTACTAAGCATGTAAAAAACTATTATCACTTATATTTTCACCCTTTTAGGAGATGTCTCAGCTCTCCTCATCCAATTGGAACAATTGAAACACCTCTAGGTTGTGGGTAGCCTAAGGATGAGGTAAATCTCTAGATAGAGCTAGCTCCCTTGATGTACCACTTGCATATCACTACTACACCTCTGTTTGTGAGGGAAAAGGGAGAGAAGACTAAAATAAACTATTATAAAGGAGGTGATACACCAAATTAATTGATTAATACCAACTAGATGCATGTTATAAATGAGAACAAGGGACTAAATAAACATACATTTCTCTAATCTAAATCTTCTCACATAAGTGTTTCATTATGAGGTTGTGATGAATTTTTTAGGCTAGGAGAATTAGAAAAGAGGCCTTTAATGGTAATATTGAATATACTAACTCACTCAACCACTGACACTTCATAAAATACTTTACATGACCTGTAAGAAGTTTTCAAAATGCAAATAGGTGAGAGAATGAGACAACATTCTAAGGAAACAAGAGTCATCACTACAAAATATCAATAATCCAAGTAAAAAACACTATTAATAACCATATAATATGTAATAAATAGTAATATTTATTTATCCATGGTATGAAAATGATTAGAGCTTCACCATACCCAGGTGGAGCATCCTTTACAAAAGCAAAAATGGCTAGTTCTTATAAAACTTGAGAGAGAGGATAAGAAATAATTTGAAATGTCACAAGGACACTTTTAAAGATGATAAAATGAGTTAATTTTGCATTATAAGATGGTTTTAAATAGACTATGCAAGGTTAGAAGAGACAAGTGGCTTTTCAAGTCATGAAACTCATGAAAAGTGGCATGAAATTTTCTTTGTTAGCTCAAAAAATTGGCTTCATGATTTATCCCTATTTGAACATCCTAAAATTGACTATGGATAGGTATGATGATTATAATTAGAGGGAAGGATTTCATACATGCCTCTCCATGCATTGGTTTTAGTACTGATCATCTTGAATCTTCCTACAATGAGCTATCACCATCTGTAGTCAAAATAACTCTTCTTTTATACATGTTGCACACTTGGCCTCCAAAAAGGCATCATTTTTACATTTAAATTCATAAAAGAGAGTGTATGACACTTTTAAATACCGTCTATGGACTTATAATAATTAATTACACCTTAAAAGTACATCCACTTGAA
Source organism: Torreya grandis (assembly GCA_037957365.1). Taxonomy (NCBI): domain Eukaryota; kingdom Viridiplantae; phylum Streptophyta; class Pinopsida; order Cupressales; family Taxaceae; genus Torreya; species Torreya grandis. The sequence goes on along the minus strand of JARHVA010008494.1, from coordinate 225,762 downwards.
GCTTTCACATTTCTCACCATTATGTTCATTATGCCAGTTTTGACTAGCAAAGATGAGAGTTCTTATAGGCACACTGAGGAGTTTTTCCAAGGCATGAAATGGAAATGGTAAGTTAGATTAAGTCTCAATATTCCTTCCAAATTTTATTTAATCTCTTGAAACCTCTTAGAACTTTCATAATTCATAAAATATTAAAAAATATAAATTATGTACTCTATCTGTCATTATTTTGTACAACTAATCCTAATGGTAGGGAGCTTGACTAAGTCTTCCAAAACCTCTAATCATCATTATGAGAAAATTATACCATTTGGGTATCTCACCATTCTCATTTCCTTCATTGGGTCTTTGACTAGGTTTTAGCAAGGGTTTAGGTCTATTCACCCTCTTAGCCATTGTTTATAGAGATTTCACATTCAACTCTCAACTCAATGCCATAAAAGAGTTACTTAGGACCCTATCTAACTCTTCCTAGCACTCTAATTTCCCATGCAAGGTGTCAAAGTAGTTATGATAAATCAAACCTCTCTAATAGAAATATTCTTGCCTAAGTGTTTCATTATAAGGTTGTGATGAATTGTTTAGGCTAGGAGAATTAAACAAGAGGCCTTGAATGGAACTAGTGAATAAAACAACTCATTCAAACATTGAAATTTCATATAACACTTCACATGACCTAAAAGAAGAATATTTTAAGCTAAAAATAGGTAAGATAATGATATAACATTCTAAGGAAACAAGAGTCATCACTAAGAAAGATAAATCATACAAGTAAAACACATTATGAACATCCATAAAAGATGTAAAAATTAGTAGTTTTATTGATCCATGGTATGCAATGGAGTAGGACTTCACCATACTCAAGTGGAGAATCCTTTGAAAAATCCAAAATGGATATTTCTTGTAGAACTTGAGAGAGAGGGAGGAGAAGAAATAAGTATAAAGGTAACAAGGACACTTGTAAAGATGAGAAAATGAGTTACTTATGCATGAGAAGAGGGTGTGAAATGGACCATGTAATGCTATAAGAGAAAAGTGGCTTTCTAAGTCATGAAACTCATGAAAAGTGGCATGAAATACCCTTTGTTGGCTCATAAAATTGCATTCATGATTTAGCTCTATCTAAACATCCTAAAACTTACTAGGGATAGGTCTGATGATTAGAATGAGAGGGAAGGCTTTTAAACATGCCTATCAATGCATTGCTTATAGTCCTGACCATCTTGAATATTCATAAAATGAGATTTTAGATTGGTTGAGATGAGATCTCTGGTAGGCACACTTTGGAGTTTTTATAAGGCATGAAATGTAAATGGGGAGTTAGCTTAAGTATCAATCTTCCTTCCAAAGTTGATTTCATCTCTTAAAACCTCCTAGAACCTTAACAATGTACAAAATAGTCAAAAAATAAATTTTGTACCCTATAAATATAGATTATGTACTACTAATTCTAATGGTATGGATCCTAATTTATTCTTATACAACCTCCAATCATCATTATGGGTAAACTATGCCATTTGGGTAGCTCAACATCCTCATTTCCTTCATCGAATCTTTGACTAGGGTTTAGTAAGGGTTTAAGTCTATTTACCATCTTAACCATTATTCATAGATATTTCATGTTAAAATTTCATCTAAATTCCACAAAAGAGTTTCTTAAGACCCTATCAAACTCCTCCTAGCCCTGTGAGTTTCCATGCAAGGCGTAAAAGTGGATATGAGCAATCAAACCTCTCCTATCGATCTTGTTTCCACATTTTACACAAGTCTGATGTAGCTCTAAGCCAAGGTGGATTTATTTTTGGTTTTTCATGCACTCAAAAATATTTAACACATCCAAATTCATCCTATAAACATTTTATAATTGGTTATAAATCTTATATCATGCTATAATTGAAGGTGACCTCTCATTTGAACTCTAGTCCTAAACCTTGTGTAACATGCTTAATTTATCTTAAAGCCCAAAATGAATTTTTGTTGGATTTATATACATATAAATGGATTATATACCTCTATTTTACCCCCATATACATGCTCTAATATATTATATTTTACACCCCATACTACAAGTAAAATTGGTTCTCCATTTGGCTTTAGGCCTAAACTATGCTTAACAGGCCTGATTGTATACTTGAGGGTCTGGGATACCCTTTTGATATTCTCCATTATCAAAAATATTCTTCATTATTGTTTATCTATATTAAATATTCATACACCTTCTTTAATTACCTCTTTATATTCAATCTTATCCTTATATCTCCTTTCTTAAAGACTATAGAATTTGCACCTAAGGGAAGTGCCCTTTGTCTAAGACAAAACAAAGGGAAATTCCCATTTTTACCCAGAAAAAATGAATTATTTAATGGGTTTACTAAATTTATATATGTTATTTTTACATGATTAGGTCATTTTACCTTCCAAAATCTTTAAGACCCAAGACAAACTTGTATGGAGTGGACTGTGGACAATGGTTTAAGGAATGGACTATGTTCATGCATCCTTAAAGGTCTCTCTCTATTTTTTATAATATCATGAGGTCATTTTGATATTTTTTCCACCATGATTATAAAATTCACATTTTTTTCCAACTCTTATGACCCATTTTTTCACCTTGAAACATATGCTTACTTGGTTAGGCTTGACTAGTAAATTGACCCTATCTGTATGCTTCCCCTACCTGTAGATTCAAATAACATTTTTGGAGATAATTAAATTTATATTGGGTCATATTAAACCCTCAATTCCATCATATGTTTCCTTTATTAACCCATTTCATTAATTTTTATGCCAAATACTTATAATAGTTATCAATTGAGGCATTGTCATCTATAATTGATTGTAGTTGACTATGTACATTAAAGTAGGGGGTTTATGAATAAAACATCACCTTTTAACCTATAAAAAATATATGATAATCCATTTTATGTATTTTGTATTCATCCTCTATATATAAACATTGGCATCCTTATGTTCAATCTCCTACTATATATGATGTGAAGGCAATCAGTCAACTATAGATCAACTTCTTAGGAGATATAAACTTGTAGGTGTAGATTGGACCTTGAAACACCATCAATCAAATCCTCTTGATTATATTAATGTTAATTAGTAAAAATTTAAATAAATCATTCTATTCAAAATTTTATATTATGCCTTGGTATTTCAACATTGGTTGAAAGGATCTCTTATAGCTCAGGCCTATAGATATCAATGCTTAAAATTAGTGCATAAAATTACAAATTTGGGCTTCTTAATAACCAACCTCCACTAGTTATCTATCCTTTAATATTTGAAAAGTTAATATTATATGTAGAGGATTAAATACAAGGTCATTATATACATCAAAATTCATTGGCAAACTTTTTTTATGATTCTACCAAAATGGCCTTAGGCCTCTATTCTGTATTTTTAGGGAAAAGAGCCCTAAATATTGTCATTTGCTCGTAGAATGTGATCCACACTTTCAAATACAAATTTGAAAATAAAAAATTTCTTCCATGTTAAAAATATCATACTATGACTCCCAAGGAAGTTCTACCATACTCCAACTTCTCCAAAAAAGGGACCTTCATAACTCTATGATGCCACTTGTAGGTGGACATTTTCTAATGCAGGCAGTATATATAAAATGTTATGAGTAGTGGTATCATGAATTTGAAATTATGATAAAATACATGATATTTAAAATGTATAAAACAATATATGATGATATAATAATCTTTAGGTAAGTTTCCATACCACATTTCAACATTTGAAAACTTCTATATGCTCCTGTAGTGGCATGCCAATAGTGACTGTGTGTAAATTTTGCACATGATTACAATAGTTCCTTCTTACTAATGAAATTTTTGGAAGCTAAGTCACTTTTATATTTCTCAAATATATGTATCAACATTTTCTAATTCCCTATGACTCCATGGATGTCATTTATAATCTTGCACAGTTCATCTTACTGACTGTAAATGACAGTCATATAACACACTAATTGTATGCTATTTATGATTTCACCCTCATGAATAATTGATTGTATAATGAGATTAAGAATTTAATGTTAATTAATATCACATTAAAACATGGAAAAGGATGTATCACATCCCTTTTAATCTATTTTCAAAGCATGAAGATCTAAAAATGGTGAAAACATGCATGTCATTCTAAATGAGAGAAGTCTACAAACTTGAGATGATTTGATCATAAAAACACATTATAACATGAAACCAATAATTTAAAATATTATAGGATATATTCAACATCCTATGGAATCAAACTCAATAACTATATTTTACATAATCATCCAAACAAGAGAAAAACCTACAGGGTGCACATATTAGCAAGTAAATTAGATAGGTCAACTTCTTAGGAATGGTTAATAAATTACAAGTAACCCTTAATCTAAAAAAAACATAAAATATAATATAACTGAGTTTTGAAGACACTCCCAAGATCATTTTTTTTGAATCCTCCCCTACTGGTCGTACCAAGTACAAACCTATTTACTAGTTTTATGTGCATGGAAGGTTGAAGAAGGATTAGAATGGTTTTAGCTCAATTTTTATAACTTAAAATTAATTAAAGAATGTAAATATATATAATTAAGTTTAATATTTATACAATGACCTTACTCCATGTGTCACACTCCCTTATGGGTCATATAAGTGCGAAACTCTTCCCTTTTTTAATAAAATTGAACTTTCTTCTAAATAACCTATCAATTTTCAGTTATGAATAGTTTTTTAAGTAATAATAGGACACATGTAATGTTAAATAACCATTTTTAAACATTCAAACTTCCTAATGAGGTTGTATAACTCATTTAATGCCATATTTTAACCCCTAAAATGACTCAAAAAGACAAAGATTAAAATGACTAATGACCAAGGCTAATATGATATATAATGACATAAAATAGATTATAATATGCCTTATTACATAATATTATACTCCTAAAAACATCTAAAGATAATTTTTTTTCCTATAGGTGTCCCAATTTGACCTATAGGGTCATGTTTGGTCAACACACACAATTACATAAACTTGTCTCCTTTTCTTTAGAACCACATGTCAAATTTAGACACTAGGTTTTGGTTTAAAATGGGGGAAGGAAGGTGGTTTTATCTAACCACAAGAAATACTAAAAAATTAGCTAAGTTTTACATACATATCATATACTTTGAGGATGTAACTCAAACTACATGTAGTTCTCCCTATTAGGTTTATGTGTGCAATAGTGTTCTTTTAATGAATACAACCTGAGATCTAGATTTATCTATTTAAAAAATGAGAAAAATAAATTATATTTGAGGTGATTTAAACTTGTATAGGACCTTAACCTTGTGATATATTATTTATTTAAAAGTAATAATGTAGTCCCTTTGAATGTGCAAGTGATTGATAAAATATTTATAGGTGTTTTCTATATAAGAATAGGATTATACCTACTATGTATTTATGTGGAACTCTTTTTGTGATTAATTATTCCATATACATTTGAAATGTATGGGGCCCCTAATAATAAGGATTTGAATTTGAAAAGTGGTCTTTTATTAATGTGGGATGATTGTGTCAGGTTTGGATGAGTATGGAATTTAGTAAAAGTATAAGCCTAATAGTTTGTCCATAGGGTATAAATAATAATCTACTTATATATATGATTTTAAATAGGTTAGACACATACTATGGAAATCATGCAGGTTATAGTAAGACACATGTAAATTATGTATATGTGAGAGAAGGGTGAAGAAGAGTCATTTGTGTACACAAAAGTCATGTAAGGTGTTATTATGTCAATAATAACATTACCAAGAATATAATAATATATTTTAGTGTCTAAAAATGTCCCTATTTATTTCTATTATTGAAATAAAATACAATGCTAGAATAAAACAATAAATATATTTACCTGAGTGTTCAAAATAAACATTGTCTTTGAAAGGAGGCTCCAAATGTGAAACTTTTTCCATGTAACCTTAAATTAATATAAATAATTTAATGTCCATTTATGAGTTATAAAATTTAAAATTAAATTGAAACTTTTGAAACTTAAATAGAAAGGATAGAATGCACCTATAATTGGGTGAACCATATTCCCTTGTGTCATGTTATTAGAGATTATGATTCCTTATTAAATCATTAGAGAAATTTTATTCTTTGTTTAAGTACTTGTATAATTTATGGGTGCTCATAACCAATAATTATTTACTAAGTAAAATCCATGTGCTTAGAAAATTAATTCCACAAACTCATTGAAAAAGGGAATAGTGCCTAGGGTGTTGAGCTTAGTTCAACCTCAACCATAGTACTAATGTAGCTAATATTGAACCCTAAGTTAAAATTTGGGATATACATATTGGCCTTATACTAATTAATAACATTGAATCTCAATCACATCACTCTTTAAACTGAATCAACCATTGGATATGGAATTAAATATTCAAAGGTACTCACTTCTAGGTACCATTGATGCCATAATATAAATAGTGTGTACATGCGTTAACAATGTTCATAACCCATAATTGGTGAGAACATGATAAACTAAAAAATTTTGTGTGCACATGAAAAATTTACATGCCTCATTATTTGATTCTATCAGTGCTAACATGATATAGATTACTATGAATCTATTTGTTACATTTTTTTTTAAACTTTAAACCTTGTAACTTGTGTTCCTATAAAATGTGTTCATATTCCACCATATGTGTTCACACACACACACACACACACACACACACACACACACACACACACACATATATATATATATAAAGTTAACTTTTTTTATTTTAATATGTGTATATGGGCATGGAATACCCAAAAAAAACTTATCTCAATCTGTAAATTTTTATCCCATAATTGAACCTTAGTAAGTCCTGTAATTTATCCCACAATCTGAATTTTATATTCATGGAGGATAATATCTCTATTAAAATCCCACTAATATGCCTTTTTTGAGGTGAGTGTTGTATCCCATGAATTACACATATCTAAATAAAATATTTAACTACATCATATTATGTAAAATTATTTAATCATGTAGAATCACATGTTAACATGTAATGAATATTTCATCATAGTATTGCATGGATTTTCAAGTCACAGATGAAACATGTAATGATATGAATATAATTTTCATGTTAATATATATTTAATAAGTAGGAACATAGTTGTAACCATCACCTATATAATAATTGAATAAGACTATGTAGGAAAGGTGCATGATGTGAATCTTGAAACCACTTAGAAATGGGGAGGCATAACATGTAGATTAAAATGTCATAAAACCAATAAACACAAAAATTTGAGTATAAAATATTATATTTACCCACTCACAAGGACATAATTCCATGGCCATGATGCACATAATAAAGAACACATGATAGCAATTAATATCACATAAATGCCAAGGGCCACACACAATGAACAATCAAACAAAAAAATATAAGGAACACATCCAATGGACAATGAAATGTTTCACTTAATGTCAAGGGACACATAAAATGGACAATGAAATGTTTCACACAATACCTAGGATTGCATACAATATCAAAAATAAAGATTAACCTATTATTTAAAGTAAAAACATTAATGAAGCATAAGAAAATTAAAACTAATCTAAAACACCAGTGTATGTCATTGTCACAATATAGTAAAGTAGCATATCAATGAAATTTAAGACTATAAATACTATAAGAAAGAGAAAGATATGTACAAGAAACTAATTTAGCTCAACACGGTTAATGGAATGATCATAGAAAGATATAACAAGTATCAATATAACCTATGAAACAATATGTCCCAAACATGGAAATAGACCTTGTGTATAGGAATGTCATGCATATATGCATCTATGTAGAATGTGTAACTTGTAAGAAACATATATCACTAATATATACCATGAAATGCATTTTTGTATAAAAATGATATCTAATCTACCAAAATTATTATTAAAAATATAAATGAATAATGAAAACTAGTAAACATGTCATGCTTATTCCTTGTTTGAATTTTTAAAAAATAATATATGTGTATTTATAAAATATTTTGATTAAATGGGATGCTAAATGATTAACCAATTTATGAGACAATCATGTGGAGGTATTTCATCAAACATGGGAAGTGTTAGGTTGTTTTCCTATAGTTTAGAATTAATTTCCCTATTCACAGATGTGAAGAGGATAATAGGTCCAACTAGCTAGCACATCAACTTATCAAGAGATAAATGGTCTTGCATGATCACCTAAAGCATGCAACTTAAGACCAGTTCCCATCAGATCTATTACATGATGGTGTATACACTAGGATTTTATACTAAGGTGCTTGAATAGGCACTTAGTTATAACTAAGGATACCATAGTTAAGCTAATTCATACCATGCAATCATTCCATAATTAAGCTATTTACCAAAATTAAAGAGAGATGAAAATCAATAAAAAAAAAGTAGTAGTTCCATTAGTTTCATAAAATTTTACATGTATTTCAATAACACAAGTATTCCATCTTTATTTTATGTCAATGACCACCACACACAAGTCTTGATGTATACCATGAACATGAATAAGCTAAATATTACATTTACCATTATATAAAAACAACTAATAACATCAAAAACATTCTAAATAAAATTAGGGGTCTTTATATATGATTCTAGCCCGATCATTCAGTTACAACATTAATATGAAAATATTTACATGTCATTGACCATTAACAATAATGAGTCATGGAACGTTGTTACATTGAATTCATATAGATACATGCCTAACTACCCATATATAACTATTCTATGGTAGATATAATATACCATGCACCTATATTATTATGGGATGGTGTTGGATCCATGCTTGACTTAATCTCCTCTAATGCTTTCATGAACTATTTATTTAACTATTTATTCCTTTTATGACCTTATCTAAGTCATATGCCAATTTCTAAAATCTTACATCCTTAGTTCTTCCATATTTCTTTCATCCTTGTTCTTTGTGACTTATTTCTTCCATGTAAGCTATTCCATGCCTTGGATTACTTCTATGTCCATGTTTACTTTTGTGCCCATCTATCCCCTACAATATTTTGAGAAGTGTTATCATTGGTGTTAATGTTGATGTCATTTATTTCAAGGTTGATGTAATTAATGTCAAGGTGCATCTGGTGAAGAGGCATGATGAGTTGTCTTTGAGGTATGATCTTGTGATCTTGATGTGAGAAGGTTCCTGTGAAGGTATGATGACAAGTAGGTTTGTAAAAGTGTTATTGAAAGAAAGGCCAATTGGTAGTGAGTTATATCAATAATTTTGGAAGAGTGTGCCTATATGATATTAGTGATATGAATGTGTTATGAATGTTCTTATATTATCTTGAGTGATATCATTGAGGTCAATATGTTTGAACATAGTCAAGGTGTCTTTTGAAGCCTAGTCTAGAACTTGTGAGAACATATATATAAATATCATGGTAGAGTGATGTGAAGATGGAAGATACAAGTCAAGGAATATGTTTGAATAAAACTAATGTCTACATAGGAAGAGTATTATATGAAGAATTTTAGGGTAAGCCATGTGACAAGATGCATTTGAAGGCATGAGAGAATTTGAAGGCAAGAGAGAATTTGAAGGAAACTAATGCCTTTTGGTTACATGGAGGTATAGGTTAAAGTGTCATATGACCCCTTGTTTGTTTTTTCATTAATGTCATGTCATTAAAGGAACATGTCAAGGTGTCAAGTGCATTGGAAGCTTGAGCCTAGTCATAGCATGGTGAAGGTATGTGTTGGTGACATGATGAGGTGAGTAATCTCAAGCATGTGAAAGATTATTAATGTTGTATTATCATCAGTATGAGGTGTGTATGTAATCATAATTATTTTAAAGTAAGCCTAAAGGGGTAAGACCTTTAATCAAGGTCTGCACTAGACCTCTCTCAAACCTTGCCTAGCCTAATGAGGCATGAAGAGACCTTATGAGAAAGTAAGAGAATGGTAGCTTGGTGATATGAGTTCATATAGGCATGATTATTTATATGAGGTTTCTTAAGTATGTTATTGAGGTGGAGTGAGCATGGAAAGAGGCATGAAGGTCAATTTTGAGGCCTATTGTGGTTTGCAAGTCAAGGTCTAAAGAGTAAAGAGAGAGAGTATGTCCTATTGAAGGGTCATGATCATATTTCAAGGTGTTTGAGATAATGTAAGCATTTACATATGTGAATTATGTTTTTTCAAGTTTTTTCATGAATTTTAAGATCATAATGTGAAATAAAAGGCATAAAAAGTTTTTTGAAGGTCTCTCGAGTGCTCAAAATGAAGGGTTGTCAAATTAAGGACTTTATTGTGATCATTATCTCATAAAAAATTTCATGGGAACATAATATATTCATGGTATATGGGGAAGGGTCTTATCTCAAAATTTTAGTCATTATTTTTTGGATTAAGGGGCTATGCTTTATGAATGATAATTAACATTGGAAACATGTTTAAACCCTCTTACAACCCTAATGGGGAACCAATGTTGAATATGCTGATAAAAATTTCCTAAAATGGATTGGTATGCTTAGTTAATATATTTTATCTTGTATTTTATTCTCCCAAGTAATTCTAGGTGGTATTGGTTAGAGAGAGGAGAGAGAAAATATTCAGTTATAGGCTTATTTCTAAATAAGTTGTTGTAAAAGTCAAAAGTGGAATTAGACATGGTAATAAAATGGATGGAGGAATAAGTTAAATACTTATGTTTCATTTACATGAAGTTTTATAAATAGGTTCTAGTCCTCAAATGTGTTAAACGATTCATCCAAGGTAGCTAGTCACTAACAAGCCTAATTGTGCAAACAGTGAAAAACACAGGCTATAGTGAGAATATGAATTAGAATGTGTTTTCATGATATAATAATGAAACCAAGTGCATGGAGATATTTTTTTATATTGGTATATATTATTCATACTTGGTAGAGAGATTATAAGTTATGTAAATATAGTGCAAGTGATTGAAATAACACATTGTTGAGAAAATGAGGTAGTATATACCATAATAGGAGTGTATAGTATCTATAATCAAGATCTTAAAGTGTTTCTACAAATGAAAATCAATTTGATATGACCTAATTAGTGTTAAAGAGACCTAGTTGAGTGAAGTAGCTTAGAAGGTAGTTTGAGAGGGATAAGAGTGTGAAGAGATAAATAAGGTGATAAAATATGTTGTGTGAGAAACAAATTGTCCTAAAAGTAATCAAAAAAATTAGGTGGTTGAGTTGTTAATGAGTCATCTAGGGGTTGGTGTCTCTTTGAAAGTAAGTACTTGGCTAGTTGGGGTTAGTTCTCATTTGGATTTGGTGCTTCACTAAACTTGTTTTTTGAATTATATGACTATATTCCATTTTTATATATTGGTGGGTTTTATTCCCCTTGAGTATTTCTAACATATGTGATGTGTTATTGTGTTTCATGCTTATGTGGATAGTTTCCTATGCTTGTTAGATCTATATTTTTTTTGAATGATTCATGATTGCTTAACTATAATTGAAAGAAAGGTTTGTGAAGACTAATTCACTTCCCCTTAATTCATTGTTCTTCCAATAATTTTTATCATATTTTTGTCCTTTGAATAAATCTTAACAGCTTAAAGGAGATCCTAGAAAGAAGAATGGCTAGTAGTCAAGTTAAAGGAGGTTTCTCTACCAATAAGGATCCATTATTTAATGGGAATAATTATGCATTTTGGAGAATAATAATGAGGACATATCTAATTTAAAATGGCCATGATATATGGTAGTCAATTTTGGATGGATATACTCCACCTCTTACACCACCAACTAATACAACATGCAAGAAGGAAAGTGAGAACAATTCCAATGCAATGAATGCCATTCTCTGTGGCTTATTAAAGGTAGAGTTTTTAAAGTTGATGCACTATGAGTAAGCCAAGGTGATATGGGATAAGTTGAATACTATTTATGAAAGATACACCAAGATGAATATGGCTAAATTATAGACCCATAGAAGGTAGTTTGAAAGTCAAAGTATGAAGGAAAAGAGAGAATTACATCCTTATTGTTGAGGGTTGATGAAGTTTTCAATGTTATCAGAGTTATCAGAGAAGAAGTGAAAGAGTATATAGTTTTACAAAAGGTATTGAGATCCATAAATTCTAAATTTGATTCAAAGGTGTCTATAATAGAAAAAATGCAAGATATAGACACACTTTAGATGGATGGGTTTCATGGCATCTTGACTACCTATAAGATGATAAAAAATGAAGGAATACCTACCAAGAAGTAAATAAAATTCAAAGATGAGAAGAAGTCAAAAGTCAAGAAGGTCAAGGTTGAGTTATGTTCATATATTGATGATGATGAATTGATAGCCATGTTTTCTAGGAAATTGTAGATTGGATCTACTAAGTACAAGGGTAAGTTGCCTTTCAAATGTTTTAACTATGGTAATATTGGTCACTTTGTGTCTAAGTGTCCTAACAAGGATAAGACTGAGCATGATGAATAAAATTATGAACATCATGGTGATGATAAAAAGGTCTATAAGCTTGACAAAATCAAGAAATATTTTAGGAAGTATGAAGTCAAAAAAGGGTCATTCAAGAACAAGAGAAGTTTTTATACCAAAGAATATAATAGATCATATGATATAAGTGACATAATTACATCTGATAGTGATAATGATAGTAATGAGCATGACAATAAAGAAAAATTATTCATGGATATAAAATAGATAATAGGTTTATTCAAAATGGAAAGGCCTTACAGATGATGAAGAATCAGATGAAGAAGAGGTTGAATTGAACCTTGAGGTAGAGTTGTTGAGTGCTCTATAGGAGTTGAAATTATAAAGAAGGAAGAATAAAAAACTAAGATCATTAGTTAAGGACTATAAAGAGAAGATTAGTTTATTTTAAGAGATTTTAAGTAACACATCCAAGGATCATGATGAGATCATCAATCAGGTTGAAACTTAGATGGAGATAGTCATCACTAGCCTAAAGGCTAAGGAATAAGAATGTACTAGGTATGAATCATAAATGGAGTCCTTAAAACTAGAATTGGATCAATCAATTAACAAGAGGAAGACCTATGAGAAGTTTGAAAAGAGTACTAAGGATCTAGATGACATTTTGAGTAGTCAAAAGTGTGTCAATGATAAGGTAGGTCTTGGTTTCAAAATAGATCAAAAGAAGAACAATGAGAATGTTAATCTAAACAAGGTCAACCTCAAGAATAATATGAAGACAAATTATGTTAGATAGTCTAATGCCATAAGGTATGTAGATCCATTCAATGGTTACTATTTCTCATGTAGTCAACTTTTTAATAGAGTAAGAGAGTGTAGAAGACCCTCCAAAAATGATTACTCATGGGACTATGGAAAAAATCACAGTAAACATCAGTCAATATATATGAGTGGTGTTATTTTCTATAATTGTCTTAACATTGTTAATATTACAATAGTATGTCATCATGAATCAAGACATAACAATAAGATTAAAGCTCTGAGAGTTCAATAAATAAGATAACTAAGGTGTGTAAGCCAAAGATAGTCAAGCTTACTCCTAATTAGTCTACAAGCCAAAGTGGATTGTTTGCTATGGTAGAGCATATACCATATATTGAAGAGTATCAAGAGTTTTCATTATCATCTTAGATTTTTGATCACATTAATGATGAAGAGGCCAAGCCAAAGAGACTAATCAAACCTAAAAGGATCTAAAAGGATCAATAGTCTTGTGAGAGCATGGAGATCTAGGAATCTCATGATTTTGTGTCGTTCAAGTGCCCTATGGTAAGGGTTTATTCCACTAGACTTCATGGAGACACTTATTAGTTAGTGGAAGCATGGTAGCTATCATGAAGACATGTTAAAGAATGTTGATAGAGTTGAAAGTGTTGTTGGTATATGAGAGATGTTTGAAGGAAGATGAAGATGATCTAAGAGTCCTAATGAATCGTGTGGTGAGATTAATTTGTGAAGACAAAGGGGAGTCCCTAATTCTTTAGTTGATGTCAATAATATGGTGGCCTAGTGTGTGATCAAAGGTTTGAGTCATGTCAGTCATGTCAAGGACAAGGTGAGTGGTCTTATGATTTAAGATCATTTAAAGGAGGTATGTATGGAGTAAGGGGGATCATGTTCCTATAATACTTCATATTTTATGTGTTGATTTTTTTTTACAATAAGGTGTTATTCTTGATGTGTTAGTTTGTGGAAGACCCTTTATCATTAATTTCAAAGAGGGTGAAAGACCAAAATGGGGAGATGAGAATGATCAGGTTGTAGTGTGTTTTCCATCAATGATAAAGGGGAAGTTTGTTGATAAGTGTTGTCATTTATGTGAAGGTTCATTTCATTTATGTCAAGGTTGATGTCATTTATGTCAAGGTACATATGGTGAATATGCATTGTGAGTGTTTTTTGAGGTATGAGCTAATGAGATTGATGTGATAAGGATTTTATGAAGGTATGATGTCAAGTAGGTTTTCAAGAGTGTTGTTGAAAACAAGGTTAGTTGGTAGTGAGTTATGTCAAGAATATTAGAAGAGTGTTTTTTTATGAGAGTAGTGATATGAGTGTGTTAAGAATGTTCTTATGTCAGCTTGAGTGATATCATTGAGGTCATTATGTTTAAATATAGTAAAGGCATCTTGTGAAGCCTAGTCTAGACCTTGTGATAAGGTATGTGTAGATAACATGGTTGAGTGAAGTGAGAATGAAAGGTATAGGTCATGGAATATTTTTGAAGACAACTAATGTCTACATAGGAAGCATAGTATATGAATAGTTTGAGGGTAAGCCATGTGATAAGATGTATTTGAAAGAAAAAGAGAATTTGAAGATAAGAGAGAATTTGAAGGCAACTAATGTTTTTTGGTTTCATGAAGGTATATTAAAATTTTTCATATGACTATTAATTTGTTATTTTGTTAAGGTCATGTCATGGAAGGAATAGGTCAAGATATCAAGTGCATTAGAAGCTTAAGCCTAGTCATAGCATGGTGAAGGTATGAGTTGGTGGCATGATGAGGTGAGTGATCTTAGGAATGTAAGAGATTGTGAAGGTTGTATGAGAATGACTATGAGGTGTATATGCACTCATAAGTATTTCAAATTGAGCATATAGGGGTAAGCCCTTTAGTCTAGGTCTACATCTAGACCTCTCTTAAACCCTACCTAGCCTAATGAGGCATGAAGAGACCTTATGAGAAGGTATGAGAATGGTGGCTTGGTGAGATGAGTGAACATAGGCATGAGTGGTTATATGATTTTTATTGAGTATGTGAGTGATGTGGAGAGAGCATGGAAGGAAGCATGAAGTTTAGTTTTAATTCTTAATATGGTTTAAAGATCAAGGTCTAGAGAGTAAAAAGAGAGAGTGTGTCCTAGTGAAGGGTCATGGTCAGATTTCATGGTCTTCAATCTCATGTAAACATTTTTAGAGGTGATTTATGTTGTTTCAAGTTTTTTCATGAAGTTTCAGGTCATAATGTGAAATAAAAGGCATGAAAATTTATTTATATGTCTCTTGAGTGCTTAGAATGAAGGGTTATCAACTACAAAAGGATTTTATTATGATAATTAGATCATTAAAAAATTTAAATGGAACCTAATATATTAATGGTAGATGGTGAAGAGTCCTATATAAAAATTCCAAGCATTATTTTTTGGATTGAAGGGCTATGCTTTATGAATTATTGTTAACACTACATTTAGTTTTAAACCCTCTTAGAACCCTAATAAGGACCTAATGTCTAATATGTTGATCAAAATTTCCTATAATGTAATGGTATGATCAATTAAGATATTATATATTGTATTGGAATCTCTCAGGTACCTCTACGTGGTATTGGTTAGAGAGAAGAGAGAGAAAATATGGAGTTATAAGCTTGTTTCTTAAGAAGTTGTAGAAGTAAAAAGTTGCATTGGACATAGTAATAAAATGGATGGATGAAGAAGTTATATATTAATTTTTCTTGTATATTAATTTTTCTATACATTTTATAGTCCTCAAATATGTTAAACCGATCATAGTCACTAACAGGCCTAATGGTGCAAATAGTGAAAAACCCAGGCATCAATGAGAAGATGAATTGGAATGTGTTTTCATGATATAATAATTAAAAAAAGTGAATGCATATGTTTTTTGAGATTATTATTTCTTATTCATGCTTGGTATAGATATTAAAAGTTAGGTATAGTGGTGAAAATGATGAAGCCTAAATGGCTTGTCTAACTCAATGAGGTTTGTGTGTTGTGAGGTCAACAAATTGGTCTATAAGACAAGTAGTTGCCACTAAATAATATAATGTTTATTTTTGAAGATGGTTTGTATATTTCATAGTATATTTTCAATACATTTTAATTATTTTAAATTTTTCATAAAGTTGTTGAAGGTCAATATTTCATGACTATGTTTTTGATAGTCTTGGCAGTTCTAAGTGAGCATACTAAAGAGATGAGTATAAGCCTATTTGCCCTGATTTGAAGTGTTTCAAGAATATTTAAATACCCTAAGATAATTTATATTATTTTTATATTTTTTTTTTCATGATTTTTTGGATAAATTATGTGTTATCTTTAGTTGTTCAAGACAAACTTTTCTTTGTCTTCAAAGGCCTAATGTGAACAGTGTTAATGGAGTATTTGAAGTGGTGGTTAGACGTAAAAAGTGTTATGGAGATTAGAGGATTTAGGATAAGGTATATTTGATTTTTTAATGAAATAATATTGACATTTATTGATGTTAAATGTATTCTAAGGGATCAAATGATAACATATTACTAGACAGACCTAATGCAATTAGGTCTCTATGAGACCTACAAGTGAAATAAGGTCTAATTGAGTCATGACAAACCAAAAGGGACTCAAAGGTAATTTGAATATTATTTTTGATATTTCATAATACCTATTATATTACCAGCATAATAGGTTTAAGAGTGTTTGGTCGACTAAGTGGTATATGAACAAGGAATGGTATATACAAGGTAGTTTTAGGCCTATTTGTGTAAATATAGTGAAACAAATGAAATAACACATTATTTAAAATAAATATGTCTGTTAGAACATAATAGGAGTGTATAGGATGTATAATTAAGATATTATAGTGTGTTTTCATATGAAAATCAAGGTCATATGACCTAATCAGTCTTGAATAGACCTAATTGAGCAAAGAAGCCTAGAAGGAAGTTTGAGAGGGATAAGAGTGTGAAGAGATAAACAAGTTGATAATCATATGTTATGTGATAAAAAATGTGTTATGAAGGTGATAAAAACAATCATGTTATCTAAGTTGGTGTTGAGTCATCTAGGGGTTGGTGCCTCCTTGCAAGTAGGTGCTTGTTAAAGCCTAGTCAAGTGGGTGCTTGGTTAGTTGCGGTTGGTGCTTGATGTGGAGTTGGTGCTTCACTAAGATTGGTTTTTACATATATGACTATATTAAATTTTAAAATATTAATGGCTTTTATTCCCATTGATGGTTTCCCACATATGTGATGTGTTCTTATATTTCATGCTTATGTGGATAGTTTCTTGTCCTTATTAGATCTATATGTTTATTTGAATGATTGATGCTTGCTTAAGTATAATTAAAACAAAGTTTTTTGAATAATAATTAACCCCCATATAATTTATTTTTATTCCAACACAATCTTGAAAAAAATTACCAGAATAATATGATATAAAATTTAGGGTCTAACATCACCCCTCTCTAAGTCAATAGTCCATTCTAGACTATGCACTCTCCTCACATACCTCAGATACCAAAAATTTTCATCCTATTTACTTGACCTAATTATTGACCTCCTCCAAATGGTTTAATGTAGTCTATAGCTTTGAGGTAATTTATTCAACTTTTCCTTTGATCTTTTTGGTATCCTTGGGTTATTCTAGAAAATCACTCACTTTAGTTGTCAAAAGCTCAAATGATATAGTAGAATCCTTGTGGACATTGTAGACACTGCAAACGTGTCTGCACCTTGGTTCTCCCCCTTGTTCACCTCAAACCCCCATCCTAACCCTTGGCCTTAGTCCCCTCCATTCATTTGATTAAAATAACTTAAATATTTTAATTAAGTGGCCCCCTTTCCACCTCACCCTTGCCACCTTGGATCCTCCTTTGAATCCCTCCACCTTCCTCCTAGCATTTATTATGCCAAATCTCCTCATTATCTTCCCCCCCACACCCATTTAAGCATCCTCGTGACCGTTCTTCCCACAACCCCTCGCCCGGCGGTGTGCAAGAATGCGCAAAGGCTACTTTTAGTCTCTGTCCCCATTCTGCCACCACCGACGTCGGCGACCCTTCGGCCGACGTCGGTGAAACTGCCAGCGTCGGCAGCCTTCATTACCCCTTTCTGCATCCGTTGCAGCCCCTGGACCCTGGAGCTCGCAAACTGATTTCTCTTGGTGTTTTGGCATCCATTTCTTCTCCTCTTCACTCTCTGACTCTCTCCCTCAGGTACACAGCAAGCTTCTGCAATTGAACAACAGGGATTCTTTATCAGCAACAGGAATTCACATCTGGCATCACCAGCAACAAGATCAACACTTTCTTTAGCAGGGCACAGGTAAGTACTCTGTTTGTTTTCTTTATGCTTTCTAGTCATCTTATTTTTAAACTAGATTCAGCTCTCTTTCTCCCCAACCCAGACTGCTAACCAAACCAGGTAGACCCAGATTCCTATCTCCCTGATTGGCTTCCTTATCTCTCTGTCCCTTTTCGACATTTTGTCCATTCTCCTAGACCTCTGCACAGACCGTCAACTAAAACCAGACCTAGACCATTCTCCAAACCATTCAAGCACGTCCATAAACTCTGTCTCAGACCCGTCCACAGACCAAGCCCAGACCAGACTCTGTCTAGACTCGACCAGACCCTGCCTATTGCCCCGACCGACGCCGGCCATTACCCCGACCGACGTCGGCAACATAGCTGACGTCGGCACCTTTGACAACCGACGCCGGTGAGACCACCGACGCCGGTGACTGCAACTAGGCCGACAGCTTCTTCCAGGTAAGCCTTTGCTTTCT
The DNA here is from genome assembly GCA_037957365.1 of Torreya grandis. Taxonomy (NCBI): domain Eukaryota; kingdom Viridiplantae; phylum Streptophyta; class Pinopsida; order Cupressales; family Taxaceae; genus Torreya; species Torreya grandis. Next base: position 206,750 of record JARHVA010008494.1, on the reverse strand, counting down.
TTTCTCTTTTAGTTTGTTATCATTTTAGTCTATTTTAGCATTCTGTCATTTATCAGTCATTTATCTTTTATTAAAATAGTGGGTTGACCTCCCTTAAGGAAGTTCTCATACTTCTGGGAACAAGCTTTCGCTTGGCAACCCACCGTCTATCCATCTAATGCCTTTTTGTCCAAGTTTTCTTCTTTACAGGTGTCATTCCTCCATAGCCAAAGAGGGGTGCTCACAAGCATCTGGATTATGGTGCGCAGTCTACATCCAGGTACTTCACATGCCTTGTCCATTATTCTTTAGTTTCTTCTCTCTCTTTATAATCTGAAAAAGTGAATTAGCGATAGAAACATTCTGGCACGCCCGGTGGGACCCTAGGTTCCTCCTGGGTTCCTTTTCTTCTTCATTCATTTAGGAGCATTAGGTTCTTACCTTTCCTCCTCCTTCTTTTCTTCTCAATGACACTATAAGTAGGAATTTAAAAAGAATCTTCCTTTTCTTTCTTGCACTTTCTAGACTAGTCCAACATCATACTCTCAACCCTTTCTCAAACTTGTCTTCATAACAAACGTCACATTTCGACTTGGGCATTAAAACACTTTGCATTCATTTCTGCTTGTGCTTGCATCTTCTTAGTCCACATCTAGTAACTTAAATCCACATATTGAATAAATCGTAGACACTTGATGTTACACTACCGAACCACATGCACTAAAATGAACATAAAACTTACCTGAGACAAGGCCCGACTGGGATTTCATCCCCCAGCGGATACCTTACCCATCCCGGTGACCCTACTTGGATTTCATCACCAAGGGGGAAGCCCACTCCGTTCTCTGGCGGAGGATAAACTCTAGGCGAGGTATATCTTGGCTAAGCGAGACCAGCTAACCACTGGAATCGTGAAGTGAGGGGAGCTTCCTCCTTAGCACCAGGCCACGTACCAGACCCTAACACAGATTTTTTTGAGCACCTAAAACAAGACCCGAAACCAGCTTTAGACCGCCTTCTTCTAGGACCCTTCTTGACAGCCCATCTCCCCAAACATTCATCTAAGGCATAAGCCACAAGATTCTAAGGTTAATTTCTAGGATTTATCGCTTAGGCTTGTCTGTCTCTCTCTGTTCTTCTCTTCTCATCTGTTTGTTTGAGTGAGTGAGGACGCTTTCTTCATTGTTTTTCCAAAGAATCTTAAAATCTTTTTGTTCTCTGGAAGACACAGTCACCGGCATCAGTTCTGTCACCGATGTCAGCTTCCCCAGTTACCGGCATCGGTTATCTGATTGACGTCGGCCATTTTTATTACCGACATCAGTTTTTAAACCGACGTCGGTCTCTGTCACTGACCCTTTTTTTCAAAACCAGCAGCCTAAAACCTGTCCATTCTCTGTCAAAAACTCCATTTTGGTTTGCTGAGACTACAAGAACACAGTTTCTGGAACCATGACTCTCTTCTTAACCACTTTAGCCAACAACCGCTTCCGTCTATCCCGTCCCTAACAAGTCCTATCATGGAGTTCCACTCGGAGACTGAAAGAACTCCTACAGGACCGACCCTGACCCCGACCCCGACTCAAATTCCCATCATCCCTGAAGGGGACCAAGATTTAGAGAGATTCTTGGACCTCAATACCGCAGCCCTCCAAAACTATCTCGTGAGAAACCCAACGCGAGACCTTTCGGGTGACGTGGTGACAACATCCACGCCATTCGCCACCCAACCCTTTATGACTCAGCCTTTCGCCTCAACTATTAACCCAACCATGGCCAATACGCAAAGTTTGGCCTCCCCGTCTATTTTTAGACCGACCTTCATTGGGGTTCCATTACCCCCTCAACCACCTGTAATTCAACCAAGTTCTACATCATATCAGGACTTGATTGTCTCGACCCCTGATACTCTTGCACCTACAAATGTAGTCGTGCCAACCTATCTTTCTACCAGTGCCACCACTCAACCACCTTTGGTGGTGCCCAGTCAACTTATACCTTCGACCTTCATAACGCAACCACCTCTAGCCTCCACTTCCGCCCCTGCGACTAGTCATCCATACATTGTACAACCGACTATGTCGCACGCCTCCTCTAGCCTCTTCCAAGCACCTTACAACTTAGGGGGCACTCAACCCACCAATCCGTCAACAGATCTTATCAAGATGCTGATGGATAAAATGTCCAGTCTCGAAGCCTCCATTTTCGGTTCAAGCAATACTTTGTCATATGAGCAAATTTGCAATGAGCCCATCCATCCTTCTGTCCCCATTCGACCATACCCTAACCATTGGGAGCTTCCTAAATTCACTCGCTTTCAGAGTAAGGAAGACCCACAACAACATCTACGGGCATTTAGACATGCCTGTTATCTTATTGCCTATGACGATGCGTTGCTTTTACGCACGTTCCCTATGTCACTTTCTGGCCCAGCCCTTGACTGGTATAGTTCTCTTGCCAGACACTCTATCTTTTCATTCATTCAACTCGCCCAACTATTTCTTGACCATTTCTCAATCAACATCACCAAACAAGTCTCAATCACAGACCTTTACTCTATCAGGCAATTTGACGATGAATCTGTAGTTGATTTTGTCACTCGTTGGAGAGGGCTGATCAACCAGCTCTCCTTCTCTTTGCCTCAACCTGAGCTCATCGAGCTCTTCTCTCGAGCATGTGCCAGACACATCTCTTCTACCTTGCGGATTCAGACATTCCATACTTTTGACGAAGCTTTCATCATGGCTCGAAAGCTCAAACTCTGCGCCCTTGAAGAAGATAAGGTCAAATTGCGTCATACCAACGCTAAAACCAATGGCCATTCTTCTTCCAGACCTTCTTCTTCTGCCAACTCCAAACCCAAGGGAGTGGCCAATACTGTGGTCATTAGATCACCATCCTCGACAACAACGAATTACTCTCAACCTTCGACGTCTCCAAGTATCACCAAACAATTCCAACAATGGTACATTCAGCGTTCTTACACTCCACTTGGAGAACCATACGCTTCCGTTTTGGAAAAACTACTCAAGCAGGGGGTCCTCAATCTCCCTCCAATCCGACCACCTCAATTTGACCCTTCAAAAGCCATCCCTACATGGTATAGGGAGGCCGACTTCTATCCCTTTCATCGCGTCCAAGGCCATGACATCGACAACTACCGAACCTTCAAAAACATCGTCCAAGACATGATCGACAAGGGGGATCTTATTTTAGATAACCCGAACGCCCCTCCTAACCAACATATCGACATTTTCAAATAACCATTTCCGAATCATCCGCCTACTCAAAACAACGTCCAAACTTCGACCAATGACCCTCAAGACCATGACATTCACACGATTAGCACTATTTTGCCTCTTGTCCTTGACCAACCTCTCCCATTAAAGGATGAAGAACCTTCTTCTCCTACTAGTCCTCCATCTACCTCTCTTGTATTGGAAGACGCTTTGACCACATCAACGCCATTAAGCCCACCTCCATCCGAAGACCCTACCTTGTCTACTCCTCAACTACAAGTAGAAGGCACGATCATCCATGCCCTCTGCCCACTTGAGGAGCCGCCCTCTCTTATTTCTTCTCCACCAAGAGAAGAACCAGTCTCTCCACCCATTTCAATCGAGGAAGACCCAGTCACGGTTTCCTCTTTCCCTTTGCGTGAGATTTCTACATCTCACTCACCTCTGTCCACATCTAAACCCAAACCCATATCTAACCTCGTCTCACACAATAGTGGCCCTAGACCCAAACACATGAAAACTACTAGACCTCACCAGAGAACTCCTCCTCCACCTTCATCATTACCTTCAATCTTGGGCCCGCATTCATCCACTTTAATAGGAGTGCTTCCCACTCCCATCCTTCACAGAGGCACATCGCCTCCATTACTCTCTCAACCCATCAGACATACATCTCATCCAAACCCTCGACCTATGCCTCCTTCGCCTCCCAAACCAACGTCACCAACCCTCACTGCAATAAAACATCCCGACCCGTTAGCAGGTTCATATGCCTTCCTCTTACGGCAATTGTTGCAGTCCTCTCATATCGACCTCCCGCCTCTTAGACTATATCACTCTCTCGGACCAAAACCACCTTGGTTCGACCACACTTGCATTTGTGCGTATCATCGCACGCCTGGACACGACACGAAACATTGTTGTGCCCTCAAGGTTGCCATTCGCCAATGTTTGGAGAATGACACCTCCCTTTTCAACCACATCATCAACAAACCTTCAACACCGCCTCACCTACCACATCTCAGATCAAGACCTTCTTGGTTCGACAACTCTAAATTCTGCCATTATCATCACACTCTGGGACATGACACTGAGCGTTGTTGCGCTCTTAAAGCTGTCATTCTTCAGTGCTGGAAAAAGGATTCCCTTCTCACCAAGGATCCTCTTGACCACCTTTTCAATAAAACATCAACCCCGACTCATGCCTCTCCAACCTCATCACCTAAATTGGGATCTCCACGCTGGAATATGGTCCTTTTGCCGCCTTTGACCCCCTTATTCGACATTAACACCATCCATCTGACCACTAAACCTCAACCGACCTTAACCAATCTTTCAAACATTCTCCCTACCCGCTGGGGGAATTCATCCTTCATCCAAACCTTGACCAACTGTTCAACCCGGTCTCTACCACATATCAATCACTCATCTCGACCAAGTGTCCATCGACCCAACCCCCGACCAATTATTCGACTAGTCTCAACCAAACTTCAACCAAATATCAATCAACCTGACCTCTCGACCAAACATCCAACCTTTTTCAACCAACCAACGACAATGTCAACCAACTTCACATCCATCAATCAACACCTGAGCAATCTCGAAAGAAGCAAATTGGGGCAAGTTTGCTCCTAATTGACTTGGACCTTATCATAACATACAAGCATGGCGCAGGGTCTTATTAGACCTTAAACCCCTTTTTATGTCTTGCATCTTTGACCATTCTTCTGTTAGTCGAGTACTCGTCTACTTGACACGTAACTTGAGCTCGTCCCTTGAGCAATCCTCGTATTCATCCCTTTCAACCCTATTCCCCTTTAACAAGTCCTCTACAACCCTTTTATGATGCATGGATGCTTTATCCTAATAAAAGGGGAGTCCTTGAACTTCTACAACCTTGTCCGTGACTCTAATCAAAAATCAAAAAATCAAAAAAATCAAAATCAAGATGTCAAAACATATCCAAGGTCACAAAATCAAATCAAAAAGACAGACTGATCCCTCAAAGGACAGCTGTACTATCATTGCTGTAGCTAATAGACTGATCCCTCGAAGGACAGCTATTCAAGCCCTTATATAAAGCAAAAATATAGACCACTCCCTCGAAGGATGGCTATGACTAATCTTGCTACAAACAACAACCTTTCTTAGAAGCTTCCCGCATTGATCAGCTTCACAACATGACCACCAAGCAAACAACATCATTATGTGGACTTCCCGCATCGATCAGTTCACCGTCAAAAAAAAAAAAAAAAAACGAGTCATGGACTTGGCTTGTAGTTGTCTCAGGGTCTCCTATAAAAAGGGGCAAGGTTCTTCCTGCTCTTAAACTGGGTTACCCTATCCTCCTCCTATTACCTGCTCAAGGGACTTCGAGCTCACTTTAATGTCAAAGTGATTCGATTACCGTTCTACCACCACACTGGTCAACGACGTAATGCATGAACGGGACTTTGGTTCTAATAACCCCTATCTATGCTTCCTTTCTGGTCCTTGTCAATGAAAGAGCGATTTGCCTTTCACCTTTTTTTCTACACTTTGGTCACATTTAACCACATCAATTATCGACTCAAACCAAGCTACTTTTCATCCCATCAGACATCATCCTCGTCCATTTCACATAGTTTCTATGGACACCAATACACATGGAAACTATCGACCAGACCCAATTTATGTTAAGCATAAACCAATACTTACTGAAGCATAAATAGACCTCCATTCATTTTTAGCATACATCCATCATGACTATGGAAACTTGCTAGGGATGAAAGACTCTCGACCAATTCTACAGAATACACCATCTGTAGCATCATTTTATCCTCATCTTACCCTCATCGTTTCCACACTTGACCACATCCAATCATCGACCAATCTTCTCAATTCGCCCAAACTACATTGGTCTGAGGCCCTATGACCAGGGCTATGTAGGCAGCACTCAGATACCACATCTTCTGAGGTTAGCTCAACCACCCCCGTTTGTTCGTCTCTTTGTTGGAAAAACCTTTTCTTCTGCGACTTTGACCAAGACAAATCAATCTCTTTGACCATTCCTCCCTTTTAGGGAGAACTACATCAGCCTGAGGCCCTTCACATAAGGGCTATGTAGGCAGCACTCAGATCACATGACGTTTTCTGAGGTTAGCTCGGCCACATCCTTTCGTCCATCCATCCCCTTGACCAATGACCATTGGAGATCATACGCCTCTCCTTCGACCTTCGACTACTTCCAAGCCAATGTTGCCTTGGTTGTTTTTACATGCATGCTACCTCACGGCTGGTTAGCAGAATTATGCACAGACCTTTTTGACCCTTCGCAAGTACAGGATCGCGAGCTAGTTGATCCCTACTACTTGTGGCTTTTTCGTGTTTTTTGGGAGCACTTCCTGAGCCTGGGATACCTGGAACACGACGACCATTTGGAGCTTCAGCTTAGATTGAGTGACCCGATCAGCAGATGACTAAATGCTGGGGCCCGATTACTTCAATTTTGGCACTCTTTGACCCTCGACATGCGACAATTTGACCCGACCCTCCCGTGAAGTGGTCTACGCGCAATCACAACTATTGTAGCATTTTCACTCACTCTCTTCTATCCATTTCTCTGTCAAATCGACACTCGATCTTCGGTTCCCTTCTCTCGACTATCGCTTTGAGGGGGGAACACCTCATCCTTTTCCTGGGGCAACCAACTCCTATTTTTGTCTTGCAGTTCGTCAAGAACAACCAACAAGACAAAAAGGGGCAAATGTAGACACCACAAACGTGTCTGCACCTTGGTTCTCCCCCTTGTTCGCCTCAAACCCCCATCCTAACCCTTGGCCTTAGTCCCCTCCATTCATTTGATTAAAATAACTTAAATATTTTAATTAAGTGGCCCCCTCTCCACCTCACCCTTGCCACCTTGGATCCTCCCTTGAATCCCTCCACCTTCCTCCTAGCATTTATTATGCCAAATCTCCTCATTATCTTCCCCCCCACGCCCATTTAAGCATCCTCGTGACCGTTCTTCCCACAACCCCTCGCCCGGCGGCGTGCAAGAATGCGTAGAGGCTATTTTTAGTCTCTGTCCCCATTCTGCGACCGCCGATGTCGGCGACCCTTCGGCCGACGTCGGTGAAACTGCCAGCGTCAGCAGCCTTCATCACCCCTTTCTACATTCATTGCAGCCCCTGAACCCTAGAGCTCGCAAACTGATTTCTCTTGGTGTTTTGGCATCCATTTCTTCTCCTCTTCACTCTCTGACTCTCTCCCTCAGGTACACAGCAAGCTTCTGCAAGTGAACAACAGGGATTCTTTATCAGCAACAGGAATTCACATCTGGCATCACCAGCAACAAGATCAACACCTTCTTCAGCAGGGCACAGGTAAGTACTCTGTTTGTTTTCTTTATGCTTTCTAGTCATCTTCTTTTTAAACTAGATTCAGCTCTCCTTCTCCCCAACCCAGACTACTAACCAAACCAGGCAGACCTGGATTCCTATCTCCCTGATTGGCTTCCTTATCTCTCTGTCCCTTTTCGACATTTTGTCCATTCTCCTAGACCTCTGCACAGACCGTCAACTAAAACCAGACCTAGACCATTCTCCAAACCATTCAAGCACATCCATAAACTCTGTCTTAGACCCGTCCACAGACCAAGCCCAGACCAGACTCTGTCTAGACTCGACCAGACCCTGCCTATTGCCCCGATCGACGTCGGCAACATAGCCGACATCGGCACCTTTGACAACCGATGCCGGTGAGACCACCGACACCGGCGACTGCAACCAGGCTGACAGCTTCTTCCAGGTAAGCCTTTGCTTTCTTTTCTCTTTCAGTTTGCTATCATTTCAGTCTATTTTAGCATTCTGTCATTTATCAGTCATTTATCTTTTATTAAAATAGTGGGTTGACCTCCCTTAAGGAAGTTCTCATACTTCTGGGAACAAGCTTTCGCTTGGCAACCCACCGTCTATCCATCTAATGCCTTTTTGTCCAAGTTTTCTTCTTTGCAGGTGTCATTCCTCCACAGCCAAAGAGGGGTGCTCACAAGCGTCTGGATTACGGTGCGCAGTCTACATCCAGGTACTTCACATGCCTTATCCATTATTCTTTAGTTTCTTCTCTCTCTTTATAATCTGAAAAAGCAAATTAGCGATAGAAACAGACATCTTAAAGTGTTCCAACCTCTATCAAAACATGTCCTTAGAGTGCCATAAAACTAGTTTTAAGAGCTTTGGCATGATGTACTATATCCTTTATTTTGAATGTATACTTAGCCAATTTTTGGAATTGGTGTTCCTCTAACTAAATCTTAGCTTCCAAAAATTTATCAGGTTGTACTAACTTGACAAAAACACCATATGCTATGTAAGCTATGGTACCCACTCGATACAAAAACCTATTACAAATATTGATATAAAAATTGCTTAGTAGACCAATTTTTCTCACAGTAGGGGTTGACTTGGTCTTTTCATTTTTATAACAAAAGATTCACCATGGTCTCTAGATTATCAATAGCTTTTATAATATGGTGAAATTCACTGACAAGTGTTGGATCTTGTTTCATAACTAATTTACATAGTTTTAGATTCTTTACCTGAGCTATCATTGTTTCTTATATCTAGTACTTAAGCTTGTCTAATTCCTATTCAAATTTTATTATTATAGTAAATTCATTTTGTTACAAGGTGACAACATCTTGATGATTTTACAAAATCTAATTAACATCATAGCCTTGTACATATTTTTATTGTATAACCATGAGAGCCAACTTAATAAGGGTCACACTTGCTTGGGCTGGTGAATATTGTTGATTATTTCCCCAAAATTCTTGAAAAAGCTCTTCCATCTATAGTCTTGAATTTATTCTAGATGATGGAAGCTTAAAATGGTGTTCCTCATTAAAAAAATACATATAAAATGAGAGCTCATGTCAAGTTTTATTGAAATCATCCTCTTTAAGGAATACCCCCACATGTATAATTATTCTTTAGGGACATTTTATTCAAGATATCCTTGAATAAAGAGGGTATTATACTTAGTTCCTTATTGCTAATATAATTCCTTAGAAATCCCCCCAACCTTGTTTGCATTGAGTTTAAAGATATCTGCATCTAGATTAATCTATTTTTGGGTGCTTGAGCCAACATCCTAGTCCCTAATGTATAGATTTTTACCACTATCTACCCCCTCTTTACTAGGGGGACTTTTAGTGTCTATTTTCACATCATTATGGGTAGAATATTCTTGTTACATTAGGATTTTATCTTTAGGATTAAGTGTGTATTCCTTAAAATAATTTTTAGGTGATGGTTGAGGAATCACCACCCTTTTTTATGATACTGTAATACTTGGTTTAAAATGCCCCTATCTTGATAGAATAACTCTCTATTGGGTAGTGTTAAGGCCATTTTTTTCTTGTTGTGGAGGAAATTCTTGGTCTTTAGGAGGTGATGGGTCCATCCTTTTCCACTTAAGTTTCTTGTCTTTTTTACTTCCAGTAGAATCAGGCCTTCACCTCTTTTATTCTCTGCATTACCTTTTTTTCACTATTATTTCTAGTAGGAGAATAAGGGTTTCTTTAGGGGCCTCTTGGATTCATAAAGCCTTCTTCTTAGAATTTATCATATAATATAACATATTAATGTGACCTATAATGACAATATAATGTGTTTTTATATCCATAACATCTATCTCAACCTTCTCCCTAAATGTTTTCTTTTTGGGGCAAACATACAGTTGCCAAAGAGTATGTGTTTAATCTTCAATATTATCAATGACAATGTGTACCCTATGCATGCTGGAAATGAAACTCATAAATTTTTTAAATTATTCAGAAATAAAATCATATGACAAGTTATCCATGGGATCCATCTAGATGTGCACAACAAATTGGGATTGAGTTCCCATTTACAATGATAACTCTTTACGAATGTGTTATTCATTGCTAAATACTTCATTCACCTCATCGAACCATCCATTCATTTTTACTTTTCTATAGGGGGAGATGGTGCTTGTATAATTGAACTATTGGAATAATTTTATAAGGTATTTATTCATTAGTGGGTACCTACTTCAACTCTTTCCTGACATATTCTAGAATGCTAATCTCATAAAATAATACCAAATGAATAATTATGCCCCACAAAAATTTATGTTTTGGAAGGTAGTGGGTCATCTTTACATCTTCCAAAATATCCTCAATGAAGTATAGGGTGTACTTGTGTTTCTACCCCTGGGCCATCTAGCTTGCCACATAGAAGTGCACCATGTCTACCTCTTTCCACATGTCTCCACCCCTAACCATGGTCATTTAAAAACATGAAGTTGCCTAAATGGTAGGGTCCTAGAGGCTAGTGATATACATTGCATGGCTTTTCTTCTTATAATTTAGCATTACCATTACCTTCTTAACTTATTTATGGTCCTCCATATCCACATTAATGTCTACACTCAAACACTATAAGCCTATTACTTTACTAACGTATTGGGTAGTGACTCACATCCTATGACCTATAAAGTAAAAATAGTCTTCATAGATGCACCAAATAAAAATTATCACCACTTCCATGGGCTTCCCAAAATAAGGTAGGTGAATAAATTTGGAAACTTTAGCATCATTTAATCAATTTAAAATTGTGAGGTTATAGGTGACCTCATTCCTTGTATTTTGGTGCTCGACTATGTAATGTCACTACAAGTATCCCTTGTTCTTGATATGACGATGGTTATAGTTAATTATTTGACACAAGGATACTTTAGACTCCCAATATTCTTTGCACAAGACCAATTTATGGTATTATATTTCTTCAATCAACATGGAGGGTGGAGGTGGTGTTTTGGAATTATTTTTTCCCCCTCATGTGCTATTATTTTTTCCTTATTGATATATTTTTTTAATGCTTGATGTTCCATAATCTCTACTTTCACACTAGAATCACTATGGGTTTCCACCTAGATCACAATAGGTTATCCCACTACACCCTCATGTTCTTCCTCTTTAGGTATGACTGGTAAAGGTTTGTTATTTTGGACCTTCTATTTTGGTCACATCACCTTCCAAGGAGACTAAAGGTTGAGGTGTGGTTGTCTGACTATTCCAAAAGAATACATGTTTCCTACTTTGATTTTTTTCAACTTTCTAATTCAACATCTTATAATGGTGGTTGTTGATACATACAACCTAGAACTTCATCAACAATGTTACTTCAATCATAATTTCATTATTTTTCTTATTCAAGATCATCACCTCACTTCTTAGCTTCTATTTTAACTTATTTGGGAATAATGGAGTTTTATTCGTATTTTAGTTAAGGGTCTAGATTAATAAATCAGTATAGAATATAGAAATAAATACAATCCTAATTTGTGTAACTGATTAACTTTTTTCACCTTTCTAAAAATAGCAATAAATAAGAAGAAATATAACTTAGCTATAAAATAGACTGATATGGCTAATACAGAGGTTAAAAATGGTTGTGCAGGACTAAGAAGGTGTCATAAACCTAAATCTAGATTTTGTTGGGTAAAAGGATAAGAGTGCAAAAAAGTGGATGCTTTGGTGTCCAAATTTATTATTTGTTCCTACCTCTATTATCCAAATTTATCATAGAGACATAAAAATTTCTAGGTAGTTGTGTTATGCTTGTGTGAGCATGCCTATGAAAAATCAAGTGTTGGTTGTTGATGAAACTCCCTATAGAGTTGAGTTTGTCTTCAAACCCTAACCTACCATCATGCTTGATAAAATGACATTTGATTCACTTGAGAATGGGGGTTAGTGTGAAAATTTACTAAATGTGTAATCCACATCCCTTGTGTTAACATTTTACCTACATACCAATAATCTAAAGAGATATCAAGCCATATGTATTTCTCCCACCTAGTGTGCTTTGTGAAATAGTTTGATGTAGATGCAAATCCTAGATTGATAATTTTTAAGGTGGATAAGGACTACTATGATGATTTAAGTAGGTTTTTATCTATGTTGGGTGACATTTGTAAAGAATATGGAAGTTTTCCTTAGTTATTTGTTTGTATTCTTGCTTGCTTTGTAAGTTTTGTCACCTCTCTTTTAAATGATCTTTGAGTGGACTTTTACAAAGAAAAATTGGTTATAGCTCAGATGTATTCATGTTAGGCTGACCTAATTAAGGACAAGGACTGGATAAAAATTACCATTGGGACTCAAAGTGAAAATGAATAGGACTATCAAAAATGGGACACTTCTATATGGGGCACTATATTCCAAAATGGGGTACTCTTGTGCTACAACATCAAGACCTAGGGAGAATAGGATTGGTATGGGGAATACTATTTGGCTGAGGTGGAATGATCATTCAAAAGTTTTTAGATGATTGGCAATGAGAAAAATGGTTTCTACAAGGGTCACAAGAGCATGAAAAAGAACCTATGGATGGGGTGTCATAATCCACACTCAAACTACTAATTTAGACATTTTATATGACTACATTTACCTTACCTTTATTCTAGTGATGCAAAAAAGCAAAATACTAGGATAAAGGAAAAATAGAAAGCATACCTAAACTTACCTACAAGGGTGAAGCCAATGAAGATGTGTGACGTTGAGTGTGCATAGAGATAGCATAATGTGAAGTGTAAATATGTAAGAGAAAATAAGGAGTAGATCAGTTCTTACTAGACATACTATGTCTAAAATAATAACATATAAAGGTTGGGTAAAAGAGAGAGGAAGATAAAGGAATGCATACACCTCACTAGGTGTGCAAACCAATATAAAACCTATTGTGATGTTGAGTGATTTTGGGTATGTATTGTACAAAGAGTAATATCATGAATAGAGTTGAGTGCTCAATTCCCCAAGGGTGGCTCAAGAATACAAAGCTTGACCCTTTAAATCCACCATCGTACACTATATAGTGAATCTATGTGATCATGCATGTGTTAATTAATGTTTGGACTATGTTTCCAATCCCTCTAAGTAGGTGACTCAAGAATACAAAGGATAGATAGTCCTTTGGCTCCATCATTGACCACTAAGTGTGAACTAGGAATTGATACTAGTATGAATGTGTGTCATATGAGATGGCTCATGAAGCCCATGACTTCTCTATAATCTAACAATGTGGCATGGATAGCCAAATGTGTACTAAGAACTAGGCCAATCTTGGTCACTCCAAAAAGTGGATATTAGGCTTGTATGAAATCCAATCTAAAAATGATAACTAGGCTTATGTGAAAGCCACTTTGAAATGATGTCAACCACATATAGATGGAATAAGTCATGTAAATGCTAAGAATACCTAGGTAATCTAACGAACTAGAAATAAAAGAAGGTAAATGCACCATGCGCATTGCCCCTAATAACCAGTGTTTGTAACATGTATTCTAATCTAGAAGTTGTACCAATTGCTCAATCTAAAACTAAAATTCAAATCCATCATGCTATGCATGATGCATCCTATATCTAGATAATTTGAGTAAAAATATACTAAAATTACCTAATCTAAACTATATTATAGCTGATAAATATGTAATGACCTTACCTTTCTATTTTCTTCTAATTTTTTTGGGTTTTTAGCTATTTGGATATGAATGCCAAAAAGTGGACACTTTGCTATAAGATACTATAGCCTGAATGGGGTGCTCTTGTATTCTACTATTTTTATTGACTATTCTATGTTTGTCCCCATTTTTTTGGTATGTTCTATTTGTTTTGAATTTTGATTATTGTTTTGAGTGTTCTGAAATCTGATTTTGACCAATAGAGGGATCTGATCTCTATGACAAAACCCCTATTTATTGCTCCCTCTTTTAAAGGTAGGAAAGAAGACCCTGCAATGAATACCCTCAAAAACATATCCCTACAAGTGTGTTATGATGAAAAATACATGATATAGCAATGATAATCTAAAATATGTCTCAAGATATAACATAGTTTGTATTGGAGATTGCTAGATCAATGGGCTTATGCCTAGATAGATGTAGTAATGTAATAGCATGTGTAGTATTTTGAACTAAAACTATAAATTTGGTTAGTTTTCAAGGAGGGATAGAGCATGATTTACATCATGGCATCTAAGAAGGCAAAATAATGAATGATGTGGATGATGACATTGTAAACAACTGAGAAGTAAACACGCAAACAAGCATATCATGTAAGAAGTAAGAAGCATAAAAAAGAGGCTAAGGGGTCAAGAAAACAAGGGACATGGGCACATGTCACTCAAACTAGGAAAGAAAGAATAAAAGGCATGTTCAAATGCCTAAATATACATACAATTGCAAACAATCAATATTGGCATAAGGGCTATGAACACATACAAGAGTACAAGCAAAGGATATTGACAAATGTCCTAAGGCACACATAAGTAAAAAAATAGGAAATGAGAAATGCAATAACATCTCATTACTCAAATCAAGAAAGAAAGGCATGTAAATGCTAAAAATATTATCACATCTAACTAATCAAATCAAGAGGTACAAGTATACAAAACATGTAGTACAAGACTAGGCAGTTGCTAAGAAATACACAAGTTCTATATAGTAGTGAGTGTTGATAGAATAATCTGTGTAATCTAGTAAGTAATGTACATCAACATGATAAATAGAGTGTGTGGTGTAGGAATGACATATCTTGGATGGTGTAGTCATGTAGAAGATGCCCCTAGTGGGTAGATATGTTGATGTTGCCTCAAATTTAAAAGTAGGATGCACCCTCAATGGGTAGAGTGAAATAATCAAAGATCTAGGTGCCACTGTGCACACTCAAAGAATATCAAGTGAATCATGGTAATGTATATAAATCAACAAACAATAACATAGAATAGCAAAATTTAAGTCTAGCATGGTAGTATAAATGTAAAGCATAGATAATGAAAATAATTGAAAAGTTTTTGGTGTTTTGAGTTATTTGAATGTTTTTGTGTTTTGACATGTTATATTATTTTTGGTATTTTGAAATATTGTATTATTTTTGGTATTTTGAAATAAGCTATGTAGAAATAATCATAAGGAAACTATATACAAGAAAGTGAAAAAAAATTATGTATAAGAAATACTAATAAAAGATGATACTAATCAATGAGTCTAATAAGAGACTCCCTATCATGGTGTCTTGTATCAAGGAGATGGATTGTGTATGATTATCAAGAAGAAAGGAAGGGATACGACTATGACTCTAAAATATGTGGATGTTGTAAGTTCTCTAAAATATCTATAGTGGAAACTGACTATGGGGTCCTCTTGTAATTTTGAGAAGTGGATGCAACTATGGGGCTCTTAGGAATCCATCTAGTAGTATAAGAAGCTCTCTAAAAATATTGTATATGTGTAGATGCATGAGACCTTAATGATACTACCATGGGTGTGAATACTATAGATAAAAACTATCTATAGTCCTAAAATTGTTACTGATGTAGTGGTCACTCTAAGAGAGACCTCCATAAAAGTGTATGAACTCTCTGTGCTAGTAAGGAAGGCCTCGACTATGTTTGAATCTTAAGTAGAGGAATAAATGTAACTGATGAAAGATTTAAAATTGGTGATTTTAGAATAGGAGATGGCTCTAAAGTGGGGAGTGGTAACTCATATAAAACTTCATCAACTATAACAACTTGATTAACATTAATGTATTTCATGAATATGTGAACTGTATAAGGTATTGGATGAATCTTTTGGATCCATGGTCGACCAAGAAACATGTCAAAGACTCTTACCCTAGGAAAAATAGTAAATGGTGTGATGACATGCTTTGAACCAACTTGTATAGGAAATACAATCTCACCCAATGAACTCTATATATGTCCACTAAATCCAATGATAATAATGTCCTTCAGGGTGATATCCTGCTCTGAATATCCCAAATGCTAAATTAATGTCATATTACACATGTTCACACTAGATCCATTATCTATGAAAACACTATGAATGGGATGGTGATCAACATAGGCTTTGATAAAGAGTGCATAATAATCCAAATCATTCTTAACTATCTCTTACTTTGTGAAGGTGATTGGAGGTCTAGTTGGAAATTTAGAATTATACACACCAATCATGTTACTCAAAGGATGTGACTCAAATAAAAGTGCCTAATATGTATCTAGTGGAGGGTGTACATGATATGCATGGTGAAAACCTAATGTTCCCCCTGTATCCTATTTAGAATTTTGTGTAAAATGATCTAATAAAATTTTCAGAGCCTTGTCTTCTGTTTATTACCTGAGGAGGCTCAACTAGAGTGCCTAGTTCAATAAGGTTTCCATATATAAATTCATGTATATTGTTTTGAAAATTGAATAATATATTTTTCATGTGGCTTAGTGCCCTATGAAAATCATAGAATTCATTTTGATCATATCCTTATGGAAGAGGATTTGTCGTATCAACTTCTTGAGTAGGAGGGAGAGATAAGACATTGAATTACAATAGGTACTGTAAGACTTTTGCTAGAGATATTGGTATATTGGTAAAGGCTCATTAATGAGGTGAAGATAAAACCACTCACTGAGGGGGATCTAAAACCATGTTAACTATAGGTTGATTTTAACTTTTGTTATCATTAACCTTTACTTTGTATGGGACTTTACTATTACTCTTGTTTGTTGTTTTTGATATTATTATGTACTTGAGTTTGCTCTTTGAAAGTAATTTGAATTCCCTTTTTTTTAGTGTCTAACATAACTTGGTGAAGGAAGTAAACTTTTTAAAACATTATTGATTCATGCAAAGCTAGTAGAAGAATCTATTTGAAGAGATCTTGTAATTCTTGATCGACCATGGGGCTAGTCATTTTAGCCAAGATAGTCTTATATCTAAGAACATAATCTATGAGATGCTCATTTGACCTTTGTTTTATTTTTTAACTTGGAAATAATAAACCTTGTAACATATGTTAATGTTGGTATGAGCTAGGAACATGTCAGATAAAGGATTGAATACTTTGATTGACTAATTTGATAGACTATATAACCACTATAGAGAGTAATCTTTTAAAATCCATGGAAATAGATTGGTTAGTAACTAGTCATTTGGCACATAGTCCAAGCATGTTTTGTGAAAATATCTCAATTGTGTCTTTGGATCACCCTTTCCATCATATGGAGTGAGTTTGGGTTAAACAAAACTTGATGGCAAGTATATAGAAGCAATATGGCATGCCAATGGTGTATGAAGTAGATCAAAAGAGTCAAAAGCCTACGTTGGTCTAGAGGCACCTTGCTTAATATGTATCACCTTGGATTGAAGAGATTTGATCTCTTGCATAAGGGAAACCACATCAGGAAGTGAAGATGTACTATCCATAACTGGTGGTGCCACATATGAAGGTTGGGTTTCTATAGAGGGTTGTTGAGACATAATTTCCCCTATAGTGTCATTTTCAATTAGTTGTTATATGGTTTGAGAGGACTAACCATTATTTTATTTTTGTTTTTCTTCTTATAGTATTTTAAGCATATCATCTTGCATATCAATATTTTTAGTTAAAAGGTCTTGAAGTTCCCTCTTATCAGTTTCATCAAAGCTGATATATTGGGCCATTATTGAAGTAGGAAAGCAAAGTGAAAGTGGATTGAATTTTTTTCAATAATTTTTAATAAGAAAAGTGTGATGGAAGGAAATTAATGAATAAAGAAAATGTAAAGTTCTAAAAATAGAAAACTAGAATATGCATAAAAAGGATATGAAGCTCACTAACATGTAAGGTGATACCTCTAAAAGCATAAGGACCTAGTATATTTTACTAAGCTTTGATATAAATTATTTCTAAAATTAATATGGTGAATTTTAAAAATTAAATGTGAAATTTTGATTTATATATGTAGGAAAAATTAGAAGAATATTGCTAATATCAGCAAGGAATTTTCTCTAGGGTTTCTAAGGTTTTTGTGTAAAAAAAATAAGTCAAGTTCATCAAATATTTTAACTTATTTAGGAATAATGGATTTTTATTCCTATTTTAGTTAAGGGTTTGGATTAATAAATTAGTACATAATATATCAATAAATATAGTCTTGATTTGTGCATCTGTTTGTCTTTTTCACCTTTCTAAAAATAAGAAAAAATAACTTTGATAGAAAATAGATTGAGATGGTTGATAAAAAGGTTAAATTTTCTATGTAGGACTAGGAAGGTTTCATAAACCTAAATATGGATTTCATTGGGTGAAAGGATAGGAGCGCTAAAAGTGGATGCTTTAGTATCTGAAGACATTGTCCATTCCTATCATTATTATCCAAATTGATCATAGAGGCCTAAAACTTTTTGGGTAGTTGTGTTGTGCCAATGTTAGCATTCCTATGAAAAATCAAGCATTGGTTGTCGATGTAACTCACTGTGGAGCTATTTTTGTCTTCAAACCCTAACCCTTCATTATACTTGATAAAATAGCATTTGAGTCACTTGATAAATGGGGGGTTAGTGTG
Source organism: Torreya grandis (assembly GCA_037957365.1). Classification (NCBI taxonomy): domain Eukaryota; kingdom Viridiplantae; phylum Streptophyta; class Pinopsida; order Cupressales; family Taxaceae; genus Torreya; species Torreya grandis. Next base: position 188,146 of record JARHVA010008494.1, on the reverse strand, counting down.
AAATATGTATTGAATATGCAATCCACACCTTTTGTGTGGGTACACTACCTACATACCAATACTTTGAAGAGGAATCAATCCATATGTAGTTCTCCCACATAGTGTGCTTTGTGAAATAGTGTAATGTAAATGAAAATGCTAAATTGATAGTGTTTGAGGTGGAAAGGGACTGTTATGAGGATTTGAATAGGTTTACAGCTATGTTGGGTGAATGTGTGAAAAGAATAAGGAAGTTTACCTTAGTTCTTTATTTGTATTCTTTCTTCCTCTATAATTTTTGTCACCTCCTTTGTAAATGAGTTTAAGTGAACTTTTATAGGGAATAATTAGTCATGGGTCAGATGTATTCATGCTAGGCTAACCTAATTAAGGATAAAGACTAGATGAAAATGACCATTGGGTCTCAAAGTGAAAATAGATAGGACCATCAAAAATGGGACACTTCTCTATGGGTAATTGTAGTCCAAATGGGACACTCCTATCCAATAGTATCAGAAACTAGGGGAATAGGATTGGCATGGGGAATACTTTCTGGCTAAGGTGGAATGATCATTCAAAAGGTTTTTGATGACTAGTAATGAGTACAAAGGTGTATATAAGGGTTGCAAGAGCATGCAAAAAGGACTTATGGTTGGGATGTCACAAGCCACATTAAAAATACCAATTTGGACATTTAATATGAGAACAACATTAAATTTATCATTAGATTTTTTTGATTGCTGCTTATGGTGGCTTAAAAATGCTTCACTCAAGCTCTATAAGGTAGAAAATTTTCAATAATAAAGTATTAAAATGAGGACCTTCTAAATTTATATAATCTTGAGGACTTTCATAAATTTATTCTCCCATGCCTTCATCCATCATTTCACTCATTCTTTCTCTCAAATTTTATGCCACAAAATTGGTTTGGCATGATTTCCATTATAATTAACACTGTACATTTACTACACCTGTCCTACCCTTATGATTTCCTCGTAGTGCATGACAACTAGAAAAAAAATTAAATTTTCATTCTTCAATTTAGGAATTGTTTTTTCCCTCCTAACCCATTCATAATTCATTTTCCATTACCACTATTTTTACACACTTCAGGTCATGTTCCACCTCCTACATGAACTAATTTCTCCTTATATGCCTCCATTTTCATGCCCATTATGTGTGTGCTTCCCTTGTGTTATCTATTTAACTTTCACTTGCACATATGCCCACCATTTGTGCTTCTCTTCACCTATGTTCCTTTATTATGAGATATTACTTATAAATTTTACTTTATGTGCTATAATTTTACTTTAATCATCTTTAAAACTACCCCATTCTATAATATTGTTATGGTCTTCCATAGGCATGGACAAAATAAATAAAAAAGACAACCATGTGTTGAATTCAACCTAAAAAAATACACTTAACCAATGTATCACTTTATTATAAAACAAAAAAAAGTCTAAACTAATCTAGTGGCACATGCCTTATTGAGAATTCTTAAAAATATTACATGTAATGATAGGGTTGAAGTTGATTAATATTAAAATGACTTGGAATAAATTGGCCATATAATTACCTTAACTTGTATGTGATAGTGGATAATATATTATGGATGATGAGTGGACCATCCAAATGGACATGAAGTTTATCAGAGTGAAAACATGGAATCATATACCAATACGTGCATATCAAGAGATTTTTTTTGTTTTTTAGATGTCGATCATGCCATAATTTTTCCTTTTATTTTTAAACTCCTCAATTCCAATGTTAAATAAATAATTATATATCTAACTTTAATAAATTTTCAAGGTGCACTTTTAGAGATTCTTTATCATCTAGTCGACCAATGCATGCAATATGTAAATAAGGAATAAGGAACTCCATTGGTAGAACTACATCAATGCCAAAGACAAGATGATAAGGAATAATATCATTCAATAGTTTTTATTTGGTTTGATAGGCCCATAAGACTAAATAAACGTGATGATCCCAATCAATGCGAACAACATTTCAAATCTTTGTCAATGTGTGGCCTAGGATCTTGTTAAAAGCTTTAGTAGTGTTGTTAGCTTGAGGATTTTACGGAGTTATATTATGGTGCACAGTCATAAACTTGTCTAAGAGGATGCATATCATTTCATTTAGGAAGTGAGTGCCATGATAAGTTGTTAAAATTACATAGTATCCATATATAGTGATAATATTTTACTTAAGGAATTTGGTGGTGATTATAACAATAAAATCATGTGTGGGAACTACTTTAGCCCAGTTCATGAGGTAGTCAATGTAATTAATGATGTAGCATGAATTGGTTCATATTTTAGTAGGTGTAATGGTCTCAAAAAAATCAATAGCCCATTCTTGAAAAGGGTCATGATCCAAGATTGTATGAAGAGGCATAACATCCCTACAATTTGGATTTCCTGTTCATTGATAGATATCACAATGGTTCACATAAACTTTGACATATTTGAACATGGAGGGCCATAATAAACTAGCTATAAATGCCTTTCATGCTATTTCATCACCAACATAATGTCTATTTATGAAATGCTCATATACATCTTGAAGAATGTTTGTGTGCTCATGCTGTAAAACACACCTGTGCAACACCTCATCCCTTCCTAGTTTATATATGTCTCCACTAATAAGCTAGAAAGGTGAGGTATGTAAAACCAATTATTTTTTATCTTGGGTGATAAGATGGTCTAAAATATACCCTTTTACAAGAAAATAAACTATTTCCTCCAATTATTTGGGCACATGCTTAGCTTGAAAAAAATTACTTTAGTTAAATCATCCTCTATAGCACATGCTAACATGTGAGAGGTGTTTAGGACTAAAATTCACTTTTATAGTTTTTATGACCATGGAGAATTGAAAATCCTAAAAAATAAAAATATAATGGTAGATTAATCGATGCAAAACTAGTTTATTCACAATTTACCTAAGCATCTCATGATCTACAAAGAAGGTGAAAGGAGTGGCTAACTAGTACTATAGAAACTTTTAAAGTGAATATACCATGGATAAGGCTTCCCATTTTGTAGTAGAGTAATTATTCTCTATTAGTGTTAGCTTTTGACTAGAAAAATATATAGGATGATCCAAAATCTATTCACTAGGTTTTTCAAGGATAACACCTACCACCATGCCAAAAGTATTGACATGTACATGAAATGGTGTCATTCATCATGGAAACTAGAGGATGGGTGTAGTTACCAATTTTTCCTTCAAGTTATCAAATGTCTATTGATGTCATTCATTTTATAGAAAAAGGCTATTTTGTTTGAGAAATTATTCTAATGGAGCTTTTATGTTGGCATAACTATGAATAAACTTACAATAATAGCTTGTGTGACCAAGGAAGGTGAAGAACTCATGATAAGTGGTTGGAGGTCAGATTTGAACAATAAACACAATATTGGCTAGATCTATCAGTAGTCCATCTTATAAAATTATGTGCTCTAATGGGATCCCAAAATGTGTGGCAAAGATACACTTTTTTAGGTTTAAGTAAACCTAAAGTTTTTAACAACATTCAAACATGAGGTACAAATTGGCATAGTGGTCATGCACCAAGCCATATATAGTCCAATCATCCATATAGACATGAAAGAAATTATGGATGAAATATTTAAAACATTCTACCATAATATGGGATAATAATATTTGTGAATTATTTAAGCCAAATAGCATAACATTGTATGCAAAGGACCCCCATTCAGTGGAAAAAGTGTGTGTAGAGTAAAAAACTCTACATTTTTCATTTTTCAAGTTTCAGTTATGCACTCCAAGTTTTCTCCTTGCATGCTTTGGTTCGAGATAGTGACATTTTTGACTCAGAGCGCGGGCTCGAATTTCTTTTCACCTAAATTTTGTCTAATTGTCAAAATTGAGCAGAAGCTACCAAGTGTCATCGACTGAGGCACATTTCATAATTTTTATAAGTTGCTCAAAATGTGCCATGTGTCCCATAGTAACTCAGTGGAGTGCAACAAGTGTTGGCATCCACGTCTCATGTTTATTATACATTTTGAAAGCTTCTTTTCAATAAGCTTTTATTAGGATCAAGTGGAAGCCACCAAGTGTCGCCATTTGTGAAAATATGAAATGAGACCCGAATGTTTCTATAGTATAGATAGAGCGATGTGGAGACCAACAAGTGTCACCTTCCACAGGATTCTCAAAGGGTAGCTAAAAGTAGTGGAGACTGCCACATGTCCCTTGTTAAAGATGCACAAAAAGTGCCACTTGTCCCTATTCCCCTTTTGAAGTTGCTAGGGTGAGAAGTGTTATGGGTCCCATTTTATGTAAGTTGTTAAAGTTTTGAAGAAACAGACTGTGACAGATGTCAAAGATGGAACACTCCTAAGCAAAGACATAGTAAAGAGTATAGGTTACACAAAAAGTGTCATGTGTCTTCAGTAAGTGCTGCAAAACATGTCAAGTGTCATTTTTTGGTGCCTCCTAATAATAAGAAGGTTTTCAAGTAGAGTAAGGGAATTGGCCAAGTGTCCTTTCCCATTTGAAAGTGGGAAGCATCTTGGGTATCTATTTCGGCCAATGAACTTGTAGGAAGACAGAATGTTTCAGATCTAAGAAATATCTTGTGTTAGACACTTCCAATTTAGTTAGAGTTCAGTTAGGTCATTGGATTGGGAACGTGAAGATAATCTAGAGCTAATCCAATGTTATAAATAGGGGTGTAGAGATCACCAAAATGATCATCAGAAGATAGAGAGAATTTTCTATGAGAAATTGTTATAAGAAGTTTTAGAATTTTAGTTGTGGCCAGTAATGTCATTTGCCTTTATTCTATTTTCTTGAGTTAGAAAGTTTGTATAACTGTGCATGTTTTTGTGCCTTTTATGTAATTGGAAAATTAATGAGAATATTGAATTCTATGCCTTTGTTGATATCTTTTGTGTCATTGCAAAATTGTCTAAGTTATGAGCCTTTGATTCTATCTAGTTTCATCTTTTACATTGATCATGCCTTGTTTTCTCTTTAATGCAATTGAATCCTAAAGATAGATTCACTGTGCTTTGAGAATTAAGGGTCGAATTAAATTTAGGCGTATTGCCATAGTTATATTTTCTTTCATTCCATTTGTGTTTCTATTTATTTCCTATCCTTTTCCCTAGAATACTTTTGAGATAAAGAAGAACCAACTTATTTAAAATCTGGAGGTCATTTTAGGTCGCAAGTCCCACATTCCTGAAACTTCCCATTGTTGGTGTTAGAAACAACACAATTTTAATCATCAAAATTTTTTTGCATGCCTAGTGGGACACCATCTTGAAGTGTATTTCAAGACCTTATGAACCAAAGAGCTACAAGGAGTCAAAGTTGTGGACCAATAACAAGATCTCAATCTACTATAAATCTAGGTATTCTTTTTCCACCATTAGTAACTAGTCCAAGAAGAAGAGTAAATTAGTTTATACCAATACCAAGAGTAAATATGGGAGTCCTATACCCCCAAGAAATTATGCAAGTTAGAGCACTGGTAGTCTTTTGATTCTCCCAATACCACCAGCCACTTGGGACCCTATTCTAGTAAATGCCTTGAAGGCTCTGCCCAATATAGCGGGCAAGATTTTAAAACACCTGAAGAACATTTACAAGATGTGTTTAATGTCTGTGCCATACATGTTGTCACACAGTAGAATGTGGTTATAAGATTATTAGTAGCTTATTTTAAAGGAAAGGCTCTAGAATGGTACCGATCCTTGACCCCAAATACAATATCTATATGGGATCAGCTTGGAGATCTTTTCTTTGAAAGATTTGAAGAAAAGGGTGATAATTATTTTTTGTTACAACAATTTATTACCATCAAAAGGGCACCACAAGAAGTAATGAATAACTTCAATTCCAAATTTTAAAAGACTTGGGAAAGGATTCCTTTTATAGCTAGACCATTACCAGGTATAGCTATAATATTTAATCTTAAATCTTTAAATGCAGATATATCTATTATGATTCAATCGCTTGGAGGTTAAACTCTACCAGAAGCTTATGACTATGCAGTCAGAGCTGAAAATAATTTAATAGATGATGGAAAGTTGCCCCCAAGGCCTCCCATGCCTATGTTTCTATAGATTACCTTACCATTACCTCAATAAGCACCTAATTCCATAGCCCCACTTGTGTCTATGTATAAATATCCTCAACAACCTGCTAAAGAACTAGTCCCTACCCAATCATCTAAGATGGATGATATCAAGAATATCTTAAAGACATTTTCTAATGAGCTAATTAATATAAAAAGATAGTAGAAGCCTTATCCTAAACCCCAATATGAGGGATACCAAGGAAATAGATTTAAATCACAACCAAACCAGTATCAGGGTCATCAAAGGCAAAATAACCCTCACCCAACAAACCAATTAGTTGTAGTCCCTACACCCTCATAGACTATTCCCCCCAATCCAAATAGAGAGATTTTTTAAGGGCAAAATAATTATTCAAATAGCACCAATGCTTGGTGTTTCCCTTATAATAATGCTCATACACCCTGAGATTGTCCCATGGGTAAGCTACAACAAAAGGTAGCAGAGCAAAGAAGAATGGATGGACAATTTGCAAGTACTTCTGACACTCAAGTCTACCAATCTCCTGGTATGCAAAATTTAGTTCTGATGGCCCAGATGTAAGGGATGCATTTACAACAAGAAGAAGAAATAGCCCCTGAACATGCTTTGTTTTAATGGGTTAAATATGAAGAGTCAGTATTCTTGAATGAAGCTTCCACTTCTAACAAGCCAGTAGTACAATCAGATTACTACACCAGATCAAAAAAAAGGATGATGGAATGGCCTGAAGTCACAAATAATGAGACTCTGGGACCTCCTCCATTTCAATGCCATCAAAACACAACTACTAGAAAAGAGGTGCATTAGCCAGTGTAGAATCAAGTAGTTCCTAGATAAGTTCAAGAAAAAGCAAGGTACCCTTACTTTCAAAGAACCCAAACATTAGGACCAATGAATGTGGTGGATCAACTAAAGAGGACTCCAACACAAGTTTCAATATGGGACATATTATCTATTCCTAAGCAAAAGACACTGTTATAAGAATCTCTATAGGGCCAAGCAGTGCCTAAACATACTGGCACCAAAGAAAGACTTGTTGATAAAGAAAAGCTCAAATACACAGTTCCTCTGAAGACAATAGCCTTTTTGAACAATGTAGCAGAGGTATGTAAATCCAAACTAGAGCCTTTTTATTTGACTCTAATAGTTAGAAAGAAATTCTTACATAATGTGATGATAGATTTAGGGGCTAGTACTATAGTAATGCCTAAGCAAATAGCTGATGCTTTAAAGATAAAGTATGAGCCACTTACTAGAGGAGTCATGCAGCTAGATGGAAAATTAGTGAAAACAATAGGGATAATTAAACAACTTCCATTACAATTATATACTTGCCCCAATATAATTGTCAATCAAGATATAATAGTCATAGATATACCCCCTGTATTTGGTCTATGTTTATCTACGGATTTTACAGCCAAAATAGGAGGATATATGTCACTTGATTGGTCTCACCTCATCCTAAAAACCAAATATGGCTCAAAGATGAAAATAATATTTGAACCATTATCTAAGGATCACATTACCAATGAACAAACCTCCAAATTAGAGGCAGCTCATGCCATGATAAATAAGGAAGAAAAGGTTTTTGTTGAAGAATTGGGTGACTGGACTGAACATGATTAAGAAGAGGAAAATAACCATTTGTTAGCTATGATGCATAGTGATCCATATGGAAACTATGACTCTACTGGTCTAGGCACTTATGTTAATTTTGATGAATACCATGAAATCCAAAATGTTTTAAGGGAAGAAATGCCAACTATTCAAGAATCTAAAAAAGGAGATTTAGAGATCTGGACCTTAAATTTTGATGGGGTTAGAAGTAAAAGTGGTGCTGGAGTAGGAATTTGTCTTGTTGCTCCAAATGGGGAGAAAATTTTGAGAGCTATTCATTTCCAATTTGCTTGTACTAATAATGATGCTGAATATGAATCCTTAGTACATGGACTCATACTAGCCAAGAAAAAGGGAGTAAAGAATCTTATAGTAAAAGGAGACTCAGAATTAGTGGTGAAGCAAATTAGAGAAAAGGAAATAGCCAAAAATGTAAGAATAAGATCCTATAGACACATAATTTGGGACTTAATACAAGATTTTAAAGCTTTCAATATTGAAGTAGTTCCTAGAACCCAAAATTTTGAAACTGATAGGATGGCACAAATTGGTTCACAGTTTGATCTAGCAACTGGCCTATTAATTAACAATGAGTCAATAAAAGTTATAGTAAGGCTAATTATCCTAGATAATGATGAGAATGGCAAGTATTTGAAAATGATTCTCAGGTACTCTCATTCTTGCAATAATTAGGGGAATTTGCAGATCAATTACAACAAAAAATTGAAGAGGCATATGGAGACCAAGTTATACAATTAAAAAATAATAAGCTTCCCAAAGGTTTAATCACTTTAGAAAACCTTTTTGATTTAGAAGATGTAGGCCTAGAGAAGAAAAGGTTCCAAATAAATAAAGCAGATTATTCTGAAATAGAGGTGAGTAAAGGGAGAAAATTAAACATTGGAAATTCTACAACTCAAGAGGAAAGAGAAAGACTAATTGACTTATGCAAAAGATATGACAGAGTCATAGACTGGAGCTATGAATGCCTTCATGGATATAATAGAGACATCATTCAACACATAATAGAACTAACTAAAGGATCTAAGCCAATCAGACAGAAACAGAGGCCAGTGAATCCAAGGATTAAACCTCTAATGGTGGATGAGTTATAGAAAATCTTAGATTCTAAAATAATTTTTCCAATCAAATACCTTACTTGGGTATCAAATATAGTACTAGTCAGGAAAAAGAATGGAGACATAAGACTCTGTGTAGATTTCAGAGACCTGAATAGAGCATCTCTGAAAGATCATTATCCCTTACCCTCTATGGAACAAATTTTACAGATTGTGGCTGGATCAGAAAGATTTTCCTTGTTAGATGGTTTCTATGGATACAATCAGATTTGGTTGGCTGATGAAGACCAATACAAGACTAATTTTACTACCAAATGGGGAACATTTACATATGCTAAGATGCCATTTGGCCTATCAAATGCTGGAGCCACTTTTCAAAGAGATATGGATGTAGCATTTGGGGAACTTATAAATAAAATCATCTTGATTTATCTTGATGATATTACTATTTTTTCAAAGAATGTTGTTAATCATTTTAATCATTTAGAATCTATTTTAAAGAAATGTCAAGAATTTGGAATATCCCTGAATCCTAAGAAATGTATCTTTGTTATACCTTAAGGCAAATTATTAGGATATATAGTATCTAAATAAGGAGTTTTTATGGATCTAGAGAGAGTTGCAGCCATAATGACCTTGCCCTTACCAGTAAATAAGAAAGTAATTCAATCTTTTTTGGGGAAGATTAATTTTGTCAGTCAGCTCATATCTGACTTTGCAGGCTTAGTAATACTAGTGACACTCTTGTTAGAAAAGACCTAGTTTTCAAGTGGACCACAGAAGGAAGGCAAACATTTGAAGAGGTCAAGAAAGCAATTTCAATGGCTCTAGTGCTTAGAAACCTAGACTTTTCTAAGCCCTTTGTAATGTATGTCTATGGAGGAGAGCTTAGTATTGCTACTATTCTAACATGTAACTATGATAGATAGGAGGGAGAACATCCAATAGCTTTTTTCTCAAGGACTCTTAGGGAATACGAAACTAGATATAACTTTGTGGATAAACAAGCATATGCTATAGTAAAAGTCCTTAAGAAATTTAGACATATAGTATCAGGAAGTAAGATTTTGATACTTGTGGCTCACCCAAGTGTTAGAGAATACATTATGGAGGGTGAAATTACTGAAAAAAGAGCAAACTGGATAACAAATATTCTTGAATATGATGTAGAGGTCAAACCTAGATTCAAAAATGAAAAAGGAAATTGTATTGAGAATACAAGAGGTTGATCAGAACTCTTAGGTCACAAACATGATTCATTTTATGAAATATGGGATTTACCCAAGAGAACTCCCCCAAAACAAGAGGAGATAATATAGAATGTAAGGGGTCCATTTTGTTTTAATTGAACAGGTTCTTTTCAGAAGAAATTCTAATGGCAAACTTTTAAGATGCATAGATAAAGATGAGGCTAAGAAAATACTACATGAAATGCATCATGGAGTCTCAGGTGGACATTTTTCTACAAAGACCACAGCTATAAAGATAAGTGAGGTAGGTTATTTATGGCCTACTCTATTTACAGACTATTACCAACTGGTTAAAAAATGTTAATCTTGTCAATATTATGTGGGGATGAGAAGGAATGTAGCAATGCCTCTTAGCCTATAATTGTTGATAAACCTTTTACTCAATGGGGTCTTGACTTCATTGGAATGATAAATTCAGTGTCTAGTATGGGTCATAAATGGATTCTAACTGCCACAAATTATTTCACTAGGTGGATTGAGGCAGTGCCACTTAAAGAAGCAACAGAAAATGTGATCCTAGACTTTTTAGGGAGTATCACTACTCACTTTGGGGCTCCCCACACCATAATTTCAAATAATGCTAAATCACTTTTAGGGTCTAAAGTGTATAACTTTGCATTAAAGCATGGAATATATCTAAAAACTTCCTCTAATTATTATCCTTAGGGTAATGGTTTGGCAGAATCAACTAATAAGAACCTGATTAGACTTATCAAGAGAATAAGGGCTGATCATCACAGAGTGGCATAAAGTGTTGAATATAACACTGTGGTCTAATAGAGTTACACCTAAGTAGGTGACGAAAATGTCTCCATATGAATTAGTTTATGGCAAGCCTGCTGTAATACCTCTAAGCTTGGAAATTCCTACTTTCCAATTGATAAAATAGATTGAAATTGAGGAAAATGGACCCATGCAGGTTAGACTTGCTGAACTTTTGGAAGTTTAAGAAAGGAGGGATACGGTACATGATTCATTAATAAAGCATCAGAAAATAATTAAAGATTTCTTTGCTAAAAGGACTTCAAATACCAATTTTGAAGTAGGCTCAATTATTTTGAAATGGGATGCAAGAGCCACCAAGTCAGGTCAACATACTAAATTTGAAGCATTATGAACTGGCCCCTATAAACTTCGTGCATGTAAACAAAAGAATTAATTTGAGCTAGAAACAATGAAAGGTGAACCTGAAGAGATTCTTATGAATGGGATCTAATTGAAACATTTCAGTTAGGTTGTGTCTCTAATGTATTATAGTTAGATAGTTTCCCTTTCCTAGTTGCTTTGTTTTCCCATTTTCTTTCCCACTCTTTCTTTTAAATAAGTGTTCTTTGAACATGTAGCCATAGCTAGAGCCATTTTTCAAAAAATTTAAAATTCTTGACACATTAAATATCTCCCAAATCCTTAAATTCCCCAAGGTACCTTGCGCAGCCACTTGCATGACATGTGTAACTTGCTATCCCATGAAGATTTAGTAAGATTTGCTAACAGTTATTTGGGTCTAATGCCATTTTGAGACTTGATGGGTCAATAAATACCTCATAACAAGAGTTAAATCTTACAGTGTCTTAAACATTCCTGTGTCTACTAGAAAACCCTTGCTACTTACATTTCCAACTCATAGCGAACTTGTTTAAGTAAAATTGCCTTTCCTATTGCAAAATCTCCATACCCATTACCACCATTCACTATTTCCAAGTAGAGATATAGATATAAAGGGAACACATTCTTCACAACAAGGGTCTAGGATTTATGAATCTATTGACAAGTTTCTTACAAGAAAATCATATGCTTCAGCCCCTGCACAACTGTTAAAGACCTCCCACAGACTAGAGTCCCTAAAGTTGGTCATGCAAATGACCCAGCAAAGGTGAAAGATTATGCAGATGGAATCATGGAACCAATTCTTCAAAGAACTAGTAAAAAAATCTCAGAGAAGGGGCACATCAAAGGTGTCTTCAAAGGGCCAAGGTTAGACAATATGAGACATTCGCAATGAGGATATGACTTCCCAAATGGCACAATTCATTATCCCAACTGTGCATCCATGCCCTGATTTGGTTGAAATATGTGCCAAATTTTTTCATGCACCTTCAAGTACCATACAGTAGGGTCCATTCATAGTGTAAATTACACCAAAGGCTATCAGAGACATGTTGGCCCTGTACCATGACAAGATAGCCACATTTCACACCATTGCTAAGATGCAAAAATTGTGGGCAAATGTCAATACTCAATTAAGGTTTCTAAAATCAAAGTTTTAATTAGGTGATGATGATACCACTGTGTCGACACTGCCAACAACAAGAGCACAATTTGCACAAGCTAGTCAAGATGCACTTTCCATGATGGATTTCATTTTTAGAATGAAAGATGATATAACCATCTATGAAGAACAAATGGATATCCTCTTTAGATTGAAAATAGTTGACAAGACTCAGGAGTATCAGCTTGATTTCTCTAAGCAGATTGCATATTTAATGGTGAAACAACTTACCTAGTTCAGTTCTAAAGGGATTTTCAGGTATTCTTCTTATCTATTTCAACTTATGTTATACCAAAACTCTAGCATCTTTTCCCAACACATGCATCTAAATATGTATGATCCATGTTTCCGTCTACATAGGACCACTCATGTGTCTGTATGGACACATATCTTGTCAAAAACTAGTGACCCATACAAATTCTAGGAACTTTTTGTTGCTCCTACTTTTTATCATCTAAGCCCAAAACCAGTTGTAAATAGACTATTTCCAAGTGTCTCAAACCTTATGAGAAATTTCACTATTCCTTGTGATTACATTTTTGGATCCCATCATACTATTATTAGAGTCCATGGTTTTAGTGGGGAACCAATGTTGCTACCTAAGATTTTGACCCTTAGGTTAGCATTTTTAGAGGTCAACAGGTAAGTGTCTATGGTAGATAATGAATATGGATTTGGGAAGAAAAAGAGGAAAATGTATGATGTTCCATGGGTAACAAACAACATGGTCCTAGAGGCCAAAGATGCTGAGATCATGTTGCTAAGAAAGCTAGCCTTCCTGAGTTTCTTCCTAATTGAAGATAAATGGGTATATGACCCAAATAGTTTCATAACTTCATGGATCAGGACTAATAGGGTTGCTTCCAGAATTGCACATGAGGGCCATCCCTTTTGGGAAAATAGGAAAAATCCTAGGGAGGATATTCCTAAGTTTTATGTTGAATTAACAAATTTTCCCCTTCAACAAGATAGACCATGGGAAAATTTTATGTTAAGGAAAGGGATTTTAAACCTAAAATTAGAATGACTTTTGGTTTAAGAAGAGCATTAAATAATAAAGACTGGAATGCTAAAAAAATAGAAGCCTATTGGAAATATAGGCAAGAGATTTGTGAGACAACTCACTCTTTTGGAAGTGTGGATTTAGATGAGAAATGGGAGGAACTTTGGGATGAATGTCATCTATCTCCTATGTCTAGCCCTGATATAAGCAATTTGTAGACACAAGGTGGAGAGCCAAAAGCCAGAGTAGAATCTAGTCAAACATCACAGGCCCCAGTGCAAACTTTAGCAGTAGTCACTGTAACTATTTGGCCCCAATCACTTAGTATCATTGAAAAATAAAAGAGTGTGGTATCTTCACCACCAAAATATTCTCCATCAGTGTCAGTCCTTAAGGTTTCCAGTTCTACACAAGCACCACTAGCAGCAGTGGTAAATGTTGAAGAGAAGGGAGCACAGCCAAAAGAAGAAACACCAAGAAAACATAAGAGGCTGAGGTTCCAACTTGATTCAGAGGAGAGGGCAGAACCCTCATAACACCAATAATAGAGTAATTTGGTTGCTCCTTAGTTAAGTATTATTTCTCCTCCTCCTTCTCAATCTCTTTGTTCTCATATAGGGGTGATGATTCCATCAAGCCAAATAATGTCCCCTGCCACCTCCAATGTTCCCATTTCTCATTTTTCCCCATCTATCCATACTCAGGCTATATCATTGCCTAACTTTTCCCCCTCTATTCTCAAGAAAGTACCTCCTCAGATTTCCCCTAGCCAATATTTGGCTATTCCATATGGCTTGCCACAAGGTTATCCTTTTGTGGGTGGGCACATTGCCTCTCCTTCTACCTTCCAAACTCAAGCAGATACTACTAAGAAGGCTAGAGAAGCCAGGATGGAGAAAAAGAGGAAGAAAGATAATAAAGCCTTGGCTACACCACATATGTGGTCACAATTTGACCTAATACAATAGCAGCTAATGGTGACCCATTTGTCATCGAATATAGTCAAGCCAAATGAGCAGATGCAGCCAGAAGATTACACAATGAATGCAGTAGCTATAGACATGTCCCTTTTCAGACCACAAGATAGAGTCAAGCTGCTAAATGAATCCACTTCTGTAGTAGCTAAAGATTATTTGAAAATATCAAAGACGTTATAGAAGATGGATGTTGATCTAGCCAAAGAGAAGGCAAACTATAACAGTTTGACCATAGAGATCAATACTAAGAATATTTAAATAGAGAGTCTAAATAAACAGTTGCAAGTTACTATTTCTCTTCAAACTCACTAGGCTATCCAGGCCCAAAATGATTCTTTAAAAGTAGGGCTAATGTAGGTGAAGGATGCAGTGACAACCTTAAGGTGAGAAAAGGTAGCATTTCAGGAAAAATGTGAGGAAAGCCTATTACAAGTTATTCAACTTCAACAGAAGTTGTTGAATGAGTAGAACAATACCGCTGCTATACATGCTCAACTTCAAGCTGAGTGACAAATGACAGAATAGTTGACACTTGAATTGGCTAATATGCCAAAGAATATAAGGGTTTTGAATTTGGTTAAGGAGCTTTATGAATCAATATGGAAAAGAATCTCTGCATATATTACTCAGCTCAAACCCTCTTTAACCTTTCTGTTAAATGCATAGAAATTGTGTGAAAAGGTAGAGACTTCAGTTGAAGACACTTTGTCTACTATCTCTGGGAGATTTTTTGACTGTCAAATGCTACTACAAAATCTATATGATGTAACTGATGGAACATTGTCAGTAGCAAGTATTAGTGACATAATGGTCACTGTTAAAAGAGTGAATGAGGTCCTCAATTGTAACTCTGTAGCAATCAATTACAGAGAGCTTCTAGATGTGGTGAAGGAAGAGATCAAAGACATGAAACAACACAGTGAAGATCTAGTAAAACTAGGTCTTCCTTCTCCTTTTCCTGATAGCAACATTGTGTTGATGATTGATGAGATTAAACCTTTGTTGTTAGCTAGGAAAAATGATTATGCAGTCTTTCAGGATTTAAGAGATGATTCATCAGTGCCTAAAGTAGAAGCTATTTTGATTCCCCTTTCCTAGCTAGAATTTAAATTAAAGGCTACGGTTCATATTTTTCAAAAAAAATCACACATGGATATCATCAACCTTGATTTAGCCTTCAATGAGTTACAAAATAAGTAGGGGTTATCTGACGATGAGTGGTCTACTTATCAGACAACTTTACTGAAGTTGTGATTTTTGTTACATTTTGATCGTGCGGGAGATTTTAGATTTTTATTTTTGAGTAGGCTTAAAATTCCTCAGGGTCACCAAGAATTGTAGAGTAAATATCTCTAGATTTTTCTTTTTTTGAGTTTCAATTATGCACCCTAAGTTTTGTCCTTGTGTGCTTTGGTTCGAGACAGTGAAGTTTTTGACTCAGAGCACGAGCTTGAATTTATTTTCACCTAAATTTTGTCTAAGTTTCAAAATTAAGTGGAAGCTTCCAAGTGTCATTAGCTGAGGCACATTTCATAATTTCTATAAGTTACTCAGAACGTGCCATGTGTCCCATAGTAACTCAGCAGAGCACAACAAGTGCTAGCATCTGCATCTCATGTTTCATATACATTTTAAAATCTTCTTTTCAATAATATTTTATTAGGATCAAGTAGAAGCCACCAAGTGTCACTATCCATGTAAATATGAAATGAGACCTAAATGTTTCTATATTATAGATAGAGCGACATGGAGACCAACAAGTGTCACCTTCTGCAAGATTCTTAAAGGGTAGCTAAAAGCAATGGAGACCGCCACATGTCCCTTATTAAATATGCATAGAAAGTGCCACCTATCCTTGTTCCCTTTTTGAAGTTGCTTAGGTGAGAAGTGTTGTGGGTCCCATTTTCTATAAGTTGTTAAAGTTTTGAAGAAGCAAACTGTGATAGATGTCAAAGATGGAACACTCTTGAGCAAAGACACAGTAAAGAGTATAGGTTATGTGGAAAGTGTCGTGTGTCTTCAGTGAGTGCTGCAGAACATGCCAAGTGTCATTTTTTGGTGCCTCCTAATAAGAAGAAGGTTTTCAAGTAGAGTAAGGGAATCAGCCAAGTGTCCTCTCCCGTTTGAAAGTGCGAAGCATCTTGGGTATCTATTTTAGCCAATGAAATTGCAGGAAGACAGAACATTTTAGATCCAAGAAATATCTTGTGTTAGACACTTCCAATTTAGTTAGAGTTTAGTTAGGCCATTGGATTGGGAACATGCAAACAATTTAGAGCTAATCCAATGTTATAAATAGGGGTGCAAAGATCACCAGAATGATCATCAGAAGATAGAGAGAATTTTCTATTAGAAATTTTTATAAGAAGTTTTAGACTTTTAGTTGTGGCCAGTAATGTCATTTGCCTTTTTTCTATTCTCTTGAGTTAGAAAGTTTGTATAACTGTTCATGTTTATGTGCCTTTTATATAATTGGAAAATTAATGAGAATATTGAATTCTATGCCTTTGTTGATATCTTTTGTGTCATTACAAAATTGTCTAAGTTGTGAGCCTTTGATTCTATCTAGTTTCATCTTTTACATTGATCAAGCCTTGTTTGCTCTTTAATGTAATTGAATCCTAAAGATAGATTCACTATGCTTTGAGAATTAAGGGTTGAATTAAATTTAGGCACATCACCATAGTTAGATTTTCTTTTATTGCATTTGTGTTTTTGTTTAATTCCTATCCTTTTCCCCAAAATACTTTTGAGATAAAGAAGAGCCAACTTCTTTAAAATCTAGAGGTCATTTCAGGTTGCAAGTCCCACATTCCTGAAACTTCCCATTGTTGGTGTTAGAAACAACACAATTGTAATCATCAACACTGTGTTTTTCCTTATCTTCCTCAACACGTCATACTTGATGATAGCCTATAAATCCATCAATGAAGGTATAGATTTCATAACTACCAACACCTTCTAAAATATCTTATATGAATGGTGTTAGAAATGGTTCCATGACACACACAACATTTAACTATCTATAATCCATGAAAATAAGACTTTTTCCATCCTTATTAATGCTAATTACCATGGCACTAACCCATTAATATTCATCAATGGGTGTGATAATCCTAACATGGCATCAATTTATTCCTTAACATGCACAGAAATTAGGGTTCATTTGATATGATAACTTCCTAATTAGGTAATAACCCTCAACCAATTTGATGTGAATTTTTTGAAATGATATATGTATTCATTTCATCTCTATGTAGTTGCATGGGAAAATATATGCATATTCCTATATAAGTTCTAAGATTTTAGTAGCCAATTCTATTTCAGACAATCAATTACCTATAATATCCATCTTTAGGGTGTATTTTATACCAATATTAAATTGATTCATTTGGAGAAATGCAAAATATGGTTTTTTATTAGATGGAAATATATTTATCGCATCATGTGCTCTATATTTTATAGGCATGTTTAAATGATCAAATTTTGATTTTTAGGGTATTAGTGTTAGTACCCTCATAAACTTGACATAATTTTTTTTGCTTACCCTTCTAGATCGATTCCCTATGTTTATATTCAAATCATGATCTAGCTTCTAACTGAGTCATGTAAATAGTATCAAGTTCTTATAATAAGGCTAAATCATCCTCAATTTCACCATGCATGATCCATATTCTATATTCAATTGGTACTTGATTGCCTAGTACTACTTGATTAATTGTTTGAAAGGATAAGTTTATATCTAATGAAGGTGAAGAGAATGCAAAGATGGTGATCAAACCATGTTTGATGCATTCCCAGGTATATATATCTATTAACTTATCTTGATGAACATACCATGATCTATCTCAACCATGTAGATTACCATAAAATGCATGCACCCATAAGGATTTTAGTAAACAAGTCTTGACATTATTCCAAAGATTATCATAATTTTCTAGCTGGTTGCCTAGGGACTCAATACATTTATACTTGAGTGTGGATTGAACCTAATTATCATGGTGAAAGTGATTATGTAACACAATGTGTACTTGTTCCCATGTTAACAACCTATATTAATGAGTGGCCCACCAATGGGTACATGTTATTTGAATTATAATAGGGATTACATGCATATGTTCATCTTTAAAAACATAATAAACCTCTAATTGTTGTAAGTACTCATGGATTTTGATTTGACCATGAAATCTAGGTACTTGATCCAACTAGAAATATGGTGCATTTATTAAGAACCCACCAATGACTTGAAAAAACTTATAGTGTTTAGGTAACTTATATGGAACATTTATTTATTTACTAGTTAAAACACAACCTCATCATGTGAATTCATATTATCCATGTACCTAGTGTTCACAAGCAATGCTGGTGGTGTAAGAGATGGATTACACATCTCCCCATTGAAACAAGCCATCAAGAGTAGGATATACATGTTCATTTCCTTGTTCCATGATGTTATAAATGTGGTTTAGGTGTTCATTAACATTAATTTCTTCTATAAAAATGGGACCTTGATTGTTAGTGAGAGGAATGACTACATGATAGGTGTCACTCTCAAAGTTGATGTATCATTTCTTAAAATGTAAGTAATAATTATTAGAATAGCACCATGGTATGACTAATAGAGCTATAAAATCATTAGATATATCCAATTTAATTACTTCAAAATCACCTTTAAAAGGGACACCCAAAATTTAAATGGTGGCATCCTTGATAACTCCTATATGCACTGCTCAAGTCTTGTTGGCCATAAATAGAACATGTGGAGAGGGTTGCAAATTGGGGATCCCCATATTACTCTAGGAATCCTTCATGAAAACATTAAATTTTACATCAGTATCCACCAATATATATCAAATCATCCAACCATCAATGGATGTATTTATGATGATCTCCTTGTCACATTTATCATCTAGTTTAACATAGGCTTCTTGTCAATGTGCATGGTTCAAATTATGATCTACAAGAGTCTTGGTTGTTTTTTGTCATAACTAGTTATTTAAGAGGGGAATGATGTTTTCATTAAGGACTAGTTTACATAGATCTCAAAATTCATCCTACCTAGATTCTATTGAGATATTTTATTTTTGCATCATAGTTCACATGGTTGCATCCTTCTCCTTTAAAAACTCAATTTCACCTAGTGAATCATGTACTAGGTTAATTATGTCATGTAATACCTCTTTATATTTTTGAAGATTAAGGTATTTTTTATCATGTTTTTTTACATGCTAAACCTTCTCTACATGTGGAACTAAAAGGGGTTGGAAATGAGTGCCACTTCATGTTGTAATATTTACCTTAAGTCCCATTGGTGGAGTGGTAGGACATGGTTTTAACTAAGAATTTAGATTTTTGGAAACATAAATCATCCTAGTTCCATTCTCATTATAATATTTAGTGATATTTGTCTATAAGTTAGGGCATTATTTCAAATTATGCTCATTCTTACAAAACATGTAAGTTAGGTAAAGTAGCCAATTGTATTGATAGTGTTATAGATATCTACACTTATAATAGGTCTTGGGTGGAAAATAACCACCCCCATGCCCATTACCACATATTTGACCCCAAAAATATCATCCTCCACCAAAATCTTTATTATTATAAACTTAATTTTGGTGATCTCCTCTTATGTGTTCTTCATGGATCTCATTGATGAATCAATAGTCATTAGTATCATGCATGTACGCATCACATATTTTATAGTATAATGAAACTTTATCTTGAGTAGTACACCATATCAAGTGATATTTCCTTACATCATGATCCTCTTGTCATATCTCACAATACTATTTTATTATGGCATGAACATTCTTTCATGGGAAGTTATTCCTATTATGGACTTATACTTAAAATTCAACACACCATAATCCACTACAAATGTCATAAGCATTATTGGATATTAGATTGTCCATATATAAGGAAATATAAGTAATCTTATCCTCCAATAAATGGGGTAATCCCATATCTATGCTTCCCAAAGCTTTGGCACATAGAGTAGCTTCCAGTGCCTTGTTTAGGTCAATAAAGGTCTTTTAGGATAGATCTTGACAAAATGGAAACAACATCCCTCCCACAAACCATTGATAAAAATGTGTTGAGTTCATCTCAAATTATAGTTTTGAAATAATAAATTTGAAACATGCATCACATTCATGTGCACTCTCAGTGAGCTCTTGTTTTATGCATTTTAAAGTAGTGATGCTTTATTGTTCAAACTCAAAAATGTCAAAATCCTAAAGGAATGAATTTTAAGTGTTTCATAGCTCATAACTACTTATTTAGGGTCAAATTTGTGATACCATTTAATAACATGATCTATAAAATTAGAGGTAAACTAATTATCCTTTTGTTTTAAAGAAGTGATG